>OX104063.1:110363888-110636519 GCA_944474145.2 Dicrocoelium dendriticum | reverse complement strand
CGCTGTTGGTATCGCCCTCAGCAAACATGCTGAGAGCCTAAGGTGGTACGACTTTTCGCGGGTCAAAGCCGGACGCTCCACGGATATTTTAGGGACAAATGTGGGACACATAACCAACCCCCGTCGTTTCAGCAAATGCAGATCGTACAAAAAAGCTGAAAAGATAGATATCTACATGTATTAATTCACTACAATAACAAAAAGTACTTACGTCATTAGTCAGTACCATGGGCCCTCTATTGTAGTGGGTTTGCTGCTTGCATTATCGGGAAATCAGCTCGAAAACTTGGTTCATTCATTCCTGTAGATAATCGACGCAACTGTCGTAGAAGCTAGTGATAATATTCAACATAACTTTTTCGATGAGACCCATTTGTTCTAGTGGGCCAGTTCGTATCTCTACTTCATTTGGAATAAAGCTATTTCTGCTCCTATCCCTGCAATTCTGAAGGAGCACGGACATTGCAGACGATACTTCCAGTGCCGAAATATTTTGTGCCTCAATGTTAAGTACAGTATCGCGGATATTGGCAGAGGTGTGTAAAGAAGAGCCACAGCTCAGCGTAGGGATTTTCTAAGAAACATTGCAATGCGGAATAACACTTCTGTCGAGACAAAAGAATAGGATATCAACGCTTTAAAGACCTTTTGGATTATCTCCACTGCTGGCATGAGTGAAAGTCATCTGGTTTTCTCGTATCCTAGAATGCGTTGGCACTCTGCCATTGCAGTCACGGAATTCCTTTAGTTCTTCAACACTAAGTGTAAATGTAAAAATTAGAATATTTTTCACTTCAACTGTTTCAACAACAATAGGCAGAGAGTTAGCTGCCGTTTGCAATGTGTTGTGGCCAATGTGGGCACGCAACCGATTCCCACAGGGATTTCTCCAATCGAAGATGACAATTTCGCAAATACATTGTTTTGTTCTGCACTCTGAACGCCACCGAAATGTGTGTTGACGTTGTCAGCACAAAATCCCACAGTTTTTCTAGTCATACTATTTTGTTCCAGCAAATGGTGTCCGATGTGTCATTAGTAATTGACTGCAAGTCTAATAACTTCACTTAAAACCCGATGACGGCACAAAATAGCTAACAAGGTGTGAGAACAATACTTCTTTGTAGTTGCTGATCAGAAATAATTGGTTACAAGGATAACAAATGCTGCCGTAGACACTACAATCTTATGACGATCCAATTTTAAGTGCTTTGTGATATCTGATCTGACATGTAAGCAATAGAAAATACAGATTTGCATGTCACATCGAACATGTGAATTGTTGTCGCGTGTTGACTTCTTAATGAATGGAAAATCGTGTCCCAACTGAGTATTCATCTTACACGCTCGTTTAGACATGATTTTCCCACTAAACTGTACTTAATGCAGGCGTTCTCAATTAACGACAAACCTTCATCATCGCTTGCTCCTTCCATTTTTTGATTATCCATAAAAATTCTCCTTGCCGCGTTGCCCACTCAGGCACTCGATTATCCCGCCCAATTATGGCGTGCGCACACCATCACTGATTGGTTTTGCTTCTAGCGCCTACACCCTACATGCTCAAAGCGGAACATTCCGAGGTCATCGACCTCCAAGCGAGAGATTAGTGTATCACGCCCAGCAATTTTTAAAAAGCGAGACGTCAGTTTGAAATGCGGGACTGTCCCGTCTAAATCGGGATGTATGGCCACGTTATGTAAGCCACATGTGGGCGGTTCGACTTTGAACCTCTGGTGGAGTTGATAAGCACCGTCGGAAGATAAGGTGGCTTTGCATCGTCTCTGTTTATGCTCTTACTGACTGCAGTTCGGAGGGTATCAAGGAAAATTCCTATCATGGCGAAGAATACTGACATCGTGATTGTTGCTGGTAACATGTGTGCTCAAGTGGGTCATTTATCAGACTCTGTACAACATCTGGGCGGCCGCTTCGGGGTCGATGCACGACAGACAGACAGACAATGGTGATTGAATCCTGCAACTGTGCGCCGAGCACAACCCTTACCTTAACAGCATTGCTTTCCAATAGAAACGTTCAAATCGCGTCACCTAGTGGCCACTGAATTCCTTAATGATCAGGACCCAAATTGATCATATTGCTATCACCTACAGATGGCACGCATCAGTCCAAGGCTGTCGGTCAATTCGGAGCACGTGCCTTGATTCCAAGCATGACCCAGTGCGCGCATGCCCGAGATTCACTCTTCTTGTTCCAGAGAAGGGACTAACTTCCAAGCTTCTTGTTTGTAGCTCAAACTACCAGTCTGCAGTGCAACAATATCATGACGAACTGGTCCACCATCTATCAACGGAGATTGGTGAACCGAACGCTGACTAGAATCGTCTCAAGTGTGCCATAAAGAAAGTCTATGACGCCTGCTGTGCAGCCAAGTTGTGACGTCCAACCTGTGAATGGATCACGGGGGATTCGACCAAACTGATCGAAGCACGGAAACAGGTGCCAATGGATAATGAAATTCGGCGTATCTGTAACGCCCTAAAATGACGTCTGACAAGCAGTCGCCGAACTGATTGGGAACGTTGGTGAGTGTCAAGGGTCTGTGAGATGGAAAATGACAGTGATACTGAAAACAGCCGAGTGCTATTTCAGCTCAACAGGAACGCGGGTCCTAAAAGTCCATCAGCGTAAGAAACAATGGCTGAGAAAGATGGACGAATGATCAAGACTCGGCATCGCCGACTAGCCCGTTAGACGGAACATTTTCAGGAGCATTTCAACAAAACTACTGCGACATTGCCAGTTGTTGAATCACCCGAGCCGAGGTGAAAAGTTGATGTCACACCTTTCACTTTGGAAGACACTTGACATGAGCTCGCTGTGGTGAAACGAAACAAGGCTCCTGGACCCGGCGACCTTCCTACATCTTTACTGAAAGATGAAGGTGACTCTTTGCTGAATGCATTTGGTTCTTCACTTAATACGATTTGGGACACCAAAGTAGTGTCTTCAGACAGGCGACTGTCAACCTTCCTGCTCATCTGCAACTTGATCAGCGAACTTTGCGAGAATCACGAAGGCACTAACCTTATTCCCATTACGGCCAAACTTCTCAAGGGCAGCATTTTTTTACGACTTACTGATCTTAGTGAGAGCCGAGTCACCAGAAGCTGGACTGGCTTCCGTCCTGGTCGTGGTTGCACCGAGCACACATATACTTAGCGCCAAGGGTTAGAGCCAGTGGCGTGGAAAATGATTTTGCCGCGCTAAGCGGTCGTGAGATTTTCGCATCTCAACTACATTTGTAAAATCGTAAACCCTCGCCACTGTGAATAGTACCCGAAATATCATATCAAAGAATAACAATCTAAGATCAAATTTTAGAGTGTCGCTGAAAATGTAGGCATTAGTACTGTTATAACACCCGCGTATAAAATTTACGAAAATACTCTTCCTGCTTTACTAGCGGTAAACTTATCGACAACAATAGCAAAATTCAGTCCATCGGCAAGTTCCTTCTGTATGGAAAGAACTGCTAAATCCTTGAGCTAGGTCTGGCTCATTGCTGATTGAAATTAGTTCTTTATAACCTTCATTTTGAGAAAAAGCGTTCACAGTTGGCAATGCTAAGAACTTGAGTATGAATAATGCGTAGCAAGATCACAATATTCAGTGCGGATTCTTCAAGGTGATATTTTTGTACGAAGCTCAAAGGCTCCATTGGTTTTGTCGATTACTGAAGTTTTCATACAATACTGAAATCTTCTAAGTTCGGCAAAAAGTTCCACTTTTTTGACTCTTAGCTTTGCCTAGCGCGCAATACCAGTTATCATCAAGCAGATTTGATTGTGCATGGTCACGGTATTGCCGAGATCTATGATATATTTCACTAGTCAACCTGTCAATGACAGACAGCACTTCCAATTTCAACTCGGCATCAAATCCAGTCGATGTAACAAACAACTCTTTACCATCTAAACGTTTCTTTCGGCGAAACCAATATAACACCAATTGAGGACAAGCCGCACCAATACTGCTGAGCACAAAAACAACCGAGTCTTTTTCATGGCATACAATGTGAGTACAAATCACCATACTTGCGACTGTACAGACGGATCACAAAGACCAGAGTCAGCAAGTGAGGTCACTCAGATGCTTATATCCGGTCATAGAACGATTTACAATGACGTGGCCGCAGTACAACGTCTTGTGGGCGACACCGCATAACGTTCATCGGTAACTGCTATGGGCAAATGGGCGAGTGAAAACGAGAAGAAACAGAGAACAAGCAGGTGTGACAAATGACACAAATGCGTTTTCGGTTATCCAGAACAATATTGCAATATTCAGCTATCGGCTTAGTTATAAATTTTGCCGTTTACGCTTGGTATCGAATAATCGTCTGTATTAAAGAGGCCGTTAGCTGTCATATGCAGTTCAGGGCGAACCGCCTTCCTTGCTATACCACTGATTGGACAAACCTACAGATGAAAGTTATTGCTGACTTGATAGCAGTCTTCAACTTTGTCGGTCGCGCTATCTTGTGGCACCGCCTATCCGCGAAAGCCGCGTGTGGAGAACTCGTTCCCATTTTGATGTCTCCCCATCATGACTCCCGAGGTCAGAAAGTTTTCTCCTAAACCCCTTCGACAAACATGGTTCGCAAGGATTGTCCCATATCTCCGTTAAATTTTGCGATGGAAACGGCCACAAATGACTCAGCTCTTTTAGGCTCTCATTGACCACAAGATCACCTTGGCGGTCGACTGACAAATTTTAAGTATACGGACGACGTAGGACTCTTTGGTCGTGATGCGTAGCGTTGCACGCTTTGCAATACGTTAACAATACCAGCTATCAGCAATCGGTTCACTTACCTTGATGGCTGTCATCTCTGGTGGTCATGTCACTGAAGAAGTTACTACCCGTATCCGCAAGGCCCGGGTGACTTTAGAGAGCCAAAATAAACTAGGCAGACGACGGAATAATAGTCTGTCAGTGAAACGTAGGGTGTATAACGCTACGGTAAGGTCGTGCTTACTGTATGGTTCAGAAAGGTGGGCAGTTCGCAGTGAGGTCCTTAAATGCTTTGCGGTGCCTGATCACGGTGCTTGTGGCGTAGTACCCACATCTGGTATGAACACTGGATGAACAAGGATGAGGTCCGCCAGTTAATTTTTGACAGGAAGCCTTCGGGCGTCACACATACTTGTTTGCTAAAGCTCAACCGTTATGTTGGCTAGCTCATGTCCTTCGTATGCCCATTGGCCGACTTCCTCAGTGTGCGTTTCATGTCGCTGCAATAATTTGGACGGAACCACGAGATGGCAAGTCGGTTACGTACCACCGGGGCATGAAGAAAGTAACCGAAAGACTTGGTCAGGTTAGTGCGTGCCCTCTTCCTGGATGGGGGACCTAGGATGATCCACATCAGTGGTTGGAGACATTTCCAGACATACAACGCAGTCACGCAGTTAGTGCAGCTCCTGCATTCGGAATTTTGCATCTAGCCACTAATTTGCATTCCATCCCGATTAGTTTTGCGTAATTTTCTGGAGTTCATTTTCTTTGTATCCTGGTTGCATTCAACCTCAAGTCCTTTGCCGTTTTTAGTTATTGTTCTGATGGCAACGCGAGTCGTGGTAATTGGACTCATCGCATTTCGGTTCCCGGATCGTAGTTGCTCAACTGAACTTAAGTGAAACCCACTGGAAGAAACGCTCTCGAGATTAACAGAAGCCATACGTGAAAAGTTGGAGGTAAGATAATATAAAACGTGGATAGCGGAGAGTGGTAATGTATCGAGATTCACACGATGTCACCGCGCTCTTCAGTTCAATCGGTCACGAATTGGCCAAAGAAACCATGATGGAACTACTTGAGAATCAACTAAGCCCAACGACAACCATACGACCTGAAAGTTTTTGGAAACTCCTGGACCTTTGCATGATAAGTTATTTCCGCTTTGATGGACAAGTATACCAGCAACTAGGAGGAACACCCATGGGATCGCCAATTTCGGGGCTCATTGCAGAAGCCGTAATGCAGAAATTGGAGCGCATCGCAATGCCATCTATCAGCCCAAAACTCTGGATACGATACGTGGAGACATTTGTCATCGTAAAATGGAACAGAGTACAGGCCACGCATGAGTTGCTCAATAACACATTCGAGGATATCAAATTTAAGATTGCATTAGAGGAGGATAACAAGTTGCCATTTTTGGATATACTGGTCAGTAGAAATACAGACGGATCTCTGCAAACGTGCGTATATCGGAAGAAAACGCATACGGACCAGATATTAAACTACTACAGCAACCACCCGATGAATCACAAGAAGAGCTGCATTCAAACCCTATTCAAAAGAGCGGAAACGCACTGCAGCACAGCCGAATCGAGGAAACAGGAAGAAAAGCACCTATATCAAATGTTTAGAAACAACGGTTATCTGAGAAATTTCATCAGAAGAAGCCTAAAGAAACGAACGTCTCAGCAACAGCAGTCACCAGAGCAAGCAAACAAACGAGCAGTACTCCCCTACATCAAGAACGTTTCCGAAACAACAGGAAGATTGCTACAGTCACATGGGATTTCTGTAGCTCAGAAACCAAGTGCCACCCTAAGGAAATTGATCTCAAGACCCAAAGAAAAAGTCAATTAAGCCGACCAATGCAATGTCATCTATCAGCTAAAATGCAGCGTCTGCCATAAAAGCTACACCGGACAAACTGGAAGGAAGCTTTGTACACGAATCACCGAACACAAGACAGCCGTCCGAAGACAAGATCCGCACACATTGGTTTCTGCACATGAAGATCAAGAAGGCCACTATTTCGATCTGGAGAATGGAAAGATCCTAGCACATGGAAGTACAAAACACGCGAGGAAGTTTTTGGAAGCCTGGTTCTCTACATCGAATGCAATCAATCGACACATCGAACTGGACGCAGTATACGCAACACTACTGTCGAACGGCTGACAACTCCATCGATTGAATCCGGTGGAACGTGTGACTAGCCAACCAGAACCGACGACAGACTCGCTCACAAGCGCAAGCAGACAAAGGCCATGAAACACAAGGAGTCAAGGTCAAAGGTCATCTGCCCATCAACCAGGCTGAAGGCGGATCGAAATCAAAACCAATAGGATTGCTCGCCTCCACGGGCAACCACGGCGGTATAAAAGCGCACGCACACCACGCTTAGCGCACTTTCACCGAGGCTCTTCTACGCTATACTACGGCACTGCACGCCACACAACTACGCACTGATGATGTCACCTCGATTGGTGACGAAACTTTTGCAACCAAATTGCCAAACTCAGCGGACAGTTCAACCGCCATCTGTACAACCTGAGCTACCAATCAATTAGATAGAAAGTGAAGATGTTTGAAACAAACACCATCAGGTTATTGGGCAAACCAAATGAATTAGAGGTGGGAATAGTATTTGGCGGGAATATGTCGCGAAGATGACTTTTATAATGCCGGTTAATATGAAGGAGTAAACCTCGCGGCCCTCTAAGCGATAGTTTTGTAGGCAACGATTCACCTCTGCACCGTTGAATAATGTGTGCCCTAAATTCGAACAGGCGCAATGAAATATGGTGACACTGAGAAAAAGACAGTCAATCGTTCAAAGGCAGATCCTGATAGTGTACACTCCAAATATAGTAATGCGATGAGGTTACGGCATTAAAGCTCTTGTCCCAAATATGAGCTAGTAACGGTTGGGGACCAGAGTTCGAGTATGACAAACTGACTGTGATGTCAACTGCGCAAAAGAGAAGGAACGGTCATGTTGAAATACAAATGCATGTGCTGATAATGAGAACCAGTGAAGAAGCGGCGGTGAGCAACACATGAGTGGCGACGAAAGAGGAGAAACGGGGAATCGTGATTCTACCATTCTGGTGGTAAGTTTCGCGTTTTTTCACGG
Source organism: Dicrocoelium dendriticum (assembly GCA_944474145.2). NCBI lineage: Eukaryota > Metazoa > Platyhelminthes > Trematoda > Plagiorchiida > Dicrocoeliidae > Dicrocoelium > Dicrocoelium dendriticum. The sequence goes on along the minus strand of OX104063.1, from coordinate 110,628,619 downwards.
AAATAGTTGGGCAAAAATAGGGAACAAGGGGTGAGCAACTTTCAGTGTGGAATAATCATCATCAAATTTAAAGGAGTAACCTGTGAGGATACGTATACATCGACCACTTTTTGGAGTGGACCCAATAAATGGGGAGGCTAAAGTGCAATAATGTCCACCGTGTATGAAATGCGTAACGATACCACACCAAAAGTTGTTCAAGATTATCGTCAACCTCTCATCCAAAGAGGAAAATATGCTGTGGGCCTGTAGTCGCATACGCATAAAGACGGTGACACAGAAGATATAACCCTGAATTGAAGTCACTGGATGAAGTGAAGTGGTGACCAGTTCTCATCACATGAGCTATCGAAAGGCGTCGACTCCAAAAGAGTCCAAGTTCCACCGAGAGAGGTTCCTGGTCGAACATCTCTTCAGCTTAATCCACAGGTAACAAGAAGGATGGTTGTTCATTCAAGTATGGCACTGGTGCACGCAACATTGGTATAGTGTTGAAACTAGCATCCTCCACTGGCCACGTCCCTGTTGCTGCTCTGGTGACCTAAATGTGGTGAAAAGTGCTGGACGGGATGCCGTTAGATGCTGATGGCTGGGTATGTTTCAAAGGACGGAGACCTCAAGCTTGTTCGTGCCACGGGTGTAATTAAGGGTCAAAGTGTTCTAGTAAGGAAAAATGAGCTTGCAAATCGAATGGCGTGCGTGCCGCCTTTTTCTTTACATGTTTCGCGTCTTCGAAAAACAACTCTGAATGAGAGTGAGGCAGGTGGAGCTGATCCAGGAAACTGATGAAAGATTGATAGTCTTGTGCTTTCCATGGACGACGGTCATCCATCAGCTGAAGAAATAGGGGGGGGAGGGGTTGAGCGGAATGTGTTGTAGTGATGGAAACGCGTGTTCAAACGAGCCATATGAAATGGTTATTCAAGTAACATTTAGAGGCATCAGGAAGGAGTCACAAGAGGCAACTGCAGGGGACAATGAACAGGTGATTACTGTCCAATCACACAAGTTCTATGGATCAATCAGATGAGAAAATGAATAGAGGAATGGAATAGAAATCAGAACAGAAGGTTCAGCAGTGGTAGGATTAACGTCAATGGAAAAACATCATGGTGCGTCAAACCACATGTTGAGTGATGTTAACAGATTAAAAGTGATCAACCGAAGCGAGTATCGTGATTGGCACCTCCCTCCGCATGGTATAAAGGTCACAATGTTTCCCTTTGTCGGTCCCTGCGGATAACATTGAGTTAGTACATGTGGTACAAATACATATGCAAGCGGTTAGAGCCAAGTAAAAATAGTTTCATTATGACAGAACTGATCGGAAAACAGCATCGCATACGACAATCCTTCCTGTTAAAAAACAATAGAGTGTGCCAAGTTGCAGGAAAGAAAGAAAATGGGTTTACATGCGTGTCCAACCCCAACCAACTACTGGTACTCTAAATCCACACGTGATTAGCCAGTAGTACAAACATGTGTGTGGTCCAAACGAGTCAGAATGCTCTGCAACATAGGGGTATACTTCGAGAGCACAGTATCGGTTCAGCATCGCTGAAAAAAGAATATGAGGGAGGAACAGTCCACAGTACAGCCGCCGTCAAATGTTACATTGATGTCAATAAGGTCGTTTATAGACCAATGAGGGCAATACAAAGCGAGCAACAGATGTGTTGCTCGAAGATGAACATGCGACAGAGTTTTATGCACCAGAAAGAGCTACAGTGTTGTGAACAAGAATGCATCGAAAGATGAGATGACAGCAAATTGCGTTGCAATGCAGTAGAAAAACAGAAATGAAGAATAGTACCTCTGAACGCGTAAGAGTACCCGGAACTGTGATGGAAAGATGACCGATAGAGGGGTAAGCAATTTATTAAAAGATAAAGCCCGTACTTAATTCATATTAGGAATTGACCAAGGCAAGCTGTATGAAGATAGTGGTGGTTGCACGACACCACAGCATCACGTGAACATGAGGTCAGATTTGCACTATCCGACCACCCAAATGGCCACCTGACGTGAGAGCCGACTGGCATCAACCAATGATTGATGGCTCCTCGCCTACAACTTAGAAACTTGATTAGCAAGTGCGTTATGCCTACGGTGCGATGGGCCTGTTTTGTGCTCACTTGTCCTCCGTGAGAATGGCGGTGCCGGGGAGTGACGAGCTTTCAATGTTAGGCGTGATGCTGCGTTGTGGAACCAGTGAACTTGCGAAGCGCCGAAGATGAACACAGATTCAGCTGACTCATTGCCTCTGCGATGTTGGCTCCGCGTGACCACGCTGGTGGCTTACCGGGCAGGTTTGGCTTTGGCACTTGTGACCACGTACTATAGCATCATGCGCTTGACATCGATGGGCTAGAATAAATCAGCGAGTGTCCAGCATATCGATACATCGAGCAGTCATCCATTTTTGACACTTTCCCTGTACAATTTGATCGGTCTTTCTTGAGCATACATCTTATATTCTTCTTCACTTCGCTGTTGACCACGATTGGGTGGATCTTCTGAGGTGACGGATTTAAGCTTCCAACGCTAATAAGTATACTCATGCAAGGCGCATGGCCATTGATTTCCTGGCGAAAGAACAGTGCTTGACTCAAAAAAACCGATTGATGGTACGGGCTAGGTGGCTTGAATGTCCATACTATATAGACAGAAAAATAGCCCTAAAGATGAGTTACATAAGTGATGGCTAACCTGCTTTAAAAGCCACACCGGCACACGACGAGATATGGCATGGAAGTGGGGGTTAAATACATCGAGAGAATAACCCGCATAGAAGCAGGTCCCCAGGAGGCGATCCGAGTAATGGCCGTATTACTTCGATTATACGTGTTATTTATCTACACTTGTTATCCTGCAAAACCTCATAATCATCCCGAAAGATTTAACCGACCAACTAGCCATGTTCGCCAAAAAGCTTGAAGACTGCTTTCGAAAATTCAAAAAATATAACAACTGCTTCTTGCGATTTTGCCGCGCACCAAGAATGGTAATATCCGGTTGGACTGTGCCTCGCACCGACGAGAGATATACTTTTGTTTTTTATTCACTACAAATTCACATTGTCCATGCAAGAGCACGATACAACCAGTACATATTTGGTCTGCGCCAAATATGGACGCAGGTTCTCATTTAAAGAGAAATCTACCCATTATTTTTATTATTATCCACCTATTTTGTAAACAGTATACAAATATGAGTTCAGAAAACGCATCCCCTAGGGATATTAGCTTGAGGACCTGTATGTACACATGCAGCACCTAGCCAACAACAAAGTTCGTCACTTTGTAAGAGGTCATTTTCTCAAACGTGTGTAGCCGAGGCCTCTAAATTGTGCCTTGGGCCAACCGTGGAATCACTTGTCTTTTTACCATCCAGACTAATGTCGCACTTCTATCAACGGAAATCCAAGATACCTCCAACTGAGTGTGGGTTTAAACATAATATTAATTTCTTTCAGACTTCGAAAGTCACTGGGACATTTCCGGTTAAAAGCACTTATAGCTTCGTAGTATGCGACAATACACTTAAACCGATCGATCGACAGTAAGGTGAGCAAATTGTAAATCAAACTGTGTCAGTCTCTGTCTAAATTATCACTGGCGATCTCTCAACATATCAGGTTATCCCGTAAGCATGTTACTAATGGAAGAAAGATGTTGTTTAAAATTCCGTTTGGTGATGATACCGGGTGTCCCCGCCGAAACCAGCTGCGAAAGCAATACTCAGTTTCAAAATCGCAAAATATCTACAACCGGGCAAATTTAAAGAAATCCTTGAAGGACTGTTCGAAAACTATTTATTGCTGTAAGAAAGGAACTGACACGGTACAGGACTGCTCAGGCTCGTCGAACAGTAGGTCAGGTACTGCAAAATGCTACAGTGCGGAAGTAGCAGTGAGACCGAAATAGGAAGTACACTTTTCAGTTGAAGTCAGCGGAATTGTAAAGAAAGCTCGTATCCTCTTTTTATGCCACTAACTTCGAATGGCAGGAAATATGAGTTGTAACCAATTTGCTCCGTACTGGAACCCTTTCTACGAATTGATTCAAATGCATGCAGCACTGACATAACTAACTCCATTGATTCGTGATCATTAATCCTAGGTTACAACTATGGAAAGGGGGTACTGGTACAAACTACTGTTGAGTGGCACAGTTATGACAATCAGCTACTTACAAGGTGGGTAGTCAGATAAAGTGGTAGCGTCCGGTAGGAAATGCAGCAAACATTCAGGGCCTAATAATGGTATGGAAAACTGGAAAATAATTCCACTGAAACCTACGCTGGAAACGATAACCAAATTGATAATAAGTCAAAATCTGTTAATCCGGATTTGAGATTACTCGAATGTCATAACCAGCAAGCTGGCTCGACTCATCTCCATATTTGCCATGCAACACAAACCAATCGTGGTAGTATCGCATAGTAGAAGTTTAGAAAAAATTGAAGACAGCAACACGCAACGCGATTCACTCTAGGAAGCGAAAAGACGTAAAAGTTAGGCTTGCAAGTAGTTATACAAAGGTGTATCCTTCGTCATCAGAGCCATGGAAGATGCGGAAAGTAGTTGGAAAGTACGATGTTGGTGTGGCAAGCGCAGAAAAGGAATTTTACGGACACGGTTCTGGAACTAAACAAGATCAACATTAGACAGTATGTGTTAATGTTGAAAAAAAGCTATCAAGACTAAAAGGTAATACATTATGCCGTGGTAGATTTCCATCGGCGTTTGAAAACCCTTACTATGTGGCAGAGCCGTACACGATAATTGTTTGCTGGCCTAGACAATGAGAATACCCATGAAGTCTGAACAGCTGGAATATGTCAGCATTTAGCAAAGCTCTCATTATGAGAACTAGTTTAAAAGACATCAATCGATCGCAACCCTCGTTCCCATCAGCAGACTATAGGAAATCTGTCAACATTGTCTAACAGCATTTGTGTGATCAAAAATGCCAACTATCACAAGCTAAGGCCCAACAGGCCTTTGTTGGGAAATAAATTTAAGAACAAGATGACTGGTACCGCTGTAAAGTTGGTGTAAAAATATGCAATAACTTCCATATCGCTAACCAAGATAGAGTGTATCCCTGTTTAGCAGAAAGATAGCAATGAATAAGAGCACTGTATATAATACATCTCCATATATACCTGATATGGTGTTGCGAATATGCGAAAAAGAGGGCACTTATGGGGATCCAAGGCAGATAAGCGATCGATGCAGACAGGCCACTGATGTTGTACTCCGGAATGGCCAGAGTCCAGCCAGTACATTGAACGAACACGAGAGATAACACTGTCGGCCGTATCTGTCAAGGACGTTGTATACTTCGGCGGAAGATTAGAGAACAGGTGACAGGTAGACATCTCGTAGAGTAAAGACGTCAAAACACAACACCCCTTGCTGAACCCAATCAAGCTTATGGGGTGTTGTGTAAAATCCACGTCAATTGATGGATCAACTTCACGAATTCGCCCGCAGGCATCGATTAGTAGAGCAGCCAGATGCTCAATTGTCGAACAGGATGTGGGACGCGTTCTGTTGAAAACGGGATTACCATCGACATCCACCACGACGAAGTTGGAGTAGCTGGCAAAAACTTCGGAAACCCATGCGCACGGTCGAATGACCCACACATGAACAGAAGCAAACAAGCTACTAAAGCGCCGACTAAGTAAGCGTCCAGTAGCTTCCAGACTCCATTGAATATACTTCCTTCTCGCAGAACTAGATAACATATTCAGCTCAAAATCCTACAATAAAAACAAAGTGAAAATAACACCCATCAGGTTGGATAAGTAGGCAAGACAACTATTCTCAACAGGGGGGGGGCAAAGAGTTGCCCTTTAGGCAGCATTAACCCAAATGGAACAATACCTCTGGTAAAGAACCTATGGGGTGAAACTAAGAGACACATCCAGGAGATCGGAATCCGAAAGCCGTAATAACAAAGCAAACGCAAACTAGTTCCGAGCATTGGTAACATACTCGAATGCTGGCTATTACACGGATGACACAGGTTGAACTTTAAAATGAACGAACCGGTTGTCATGGTCCGGCCAACTATGACAGGCAAGCACCACCAATATCGAAGGAAAAACAATAATAATGAAGATTGTGTAAGTGTAAACCAACCTGAACATCCCCGCCAAAGAACACCACGTTCATGTCCGCCGGAGTTCGAAAACCAGTAAAAATAACATCGTTCGTCCGAGGTGTGATTCCGACACACCTTGGTAAAGATATTTGCAACAATCCATGGGAAGGAGAGGAGTTCTTCACTGATTCCTGTGAACGTACAAATAGCTTACAACACAGGTAAACAAGTTACCAAAGTGGAGAATGATGAACAATGAAGCAACCGTTTTGCAACTGAAACCACAGACCACATGAAACAAATGTCATTTCTTGAAATTAAACAGAACAACGAATCCACAACCGATTCGGGTGACGTGGAAAATATATGAATTCCACAAGCTACTCCAGCATCCGAAATCTCGTAAACATCGAAACACAAACTCACAAGTGTACCATCCGGGCTCAAAATGGCGGGGCACTATTAGAAACGCACTTTTTAGACCGTACCTGCAAATGTGTGATAGTAATTCGCGGTTGTAATATATAAAGCATCCAGTGATGGAGGGATAATAGTGCGCGGTAGAAGCTAAGATATCGGGACAGTGGCTTTGCTGCGAAATGGAGTCACAAGGACAGGTTTTCAGAGTTTGAATAACTAGTACAGATGGGGCGTTCCTTCCAAAAACATCTACGCAAAACAAAGACGATTATAGTCTCCCGTAGGGCCATAAATCATTGGAAAAATATAAAATCCTACGACTCAGTTTCTAATATGAGTAAGTGTCTGCCTTCGCACCATATAAACAGATTGAGAAATATACGGGTAAATGCCAACGTGGCCGTCAGATAAAGAGATGAGAATGATAAATAAATGGATGGACAAAGAGACGCATACAGGTAGCATGCTACAGCTGGAGAAGCAGTACCACCGAAGTAGTTCAAAGTCTCCCTAAATGTAACTCGTAGCAAAGAAAATATTAGAAGCGGTCAAGGAATAAAAAGCAGAGAGAGAAATAGATTAGCAAAGTAGTCTTCTGACATCAACAACGCCAACTAGATGGGTCTCTACAAATCGCATCACCACGAAAGTCCTTTCGCATGGTCCCACTTCGACTGCTGTTCATTACAGAAGGCGCTGCAATCCTGTCCATACGCTGACACAAATGATTTTCATTGAACTTTGATGGGGAGAAAAGCAACCGATCCCATAAACTGACAATCGAGAAACTATCTTAACCCAAGGTTAGATAAGTCTATCAGGATGCCCCCTGAAGCAAGATTTTCCCTGATTGCAATTATGATACAAACTTTCTATGGGAGAGGCTTTCCTCTGCCATGCATGATACTGAATTCATTGCTTGTACCATATTTCATCGACAACCAGGCATCCGAGCATTGTGACACAGATTAAGATGTGTCCAAATGAACGGTTAGATATGAGGTTTGAGACCCTTCAAAAAAGCCACGTACACCGAGATGGTTTAGTAAACCGCAGAAGTAGAAGCGATGGCTAACTTCACTAGTCCCAAAGGGTAATGCGGCAGTTAGACAATCGGCGACCAAGTCGGAGGTCTAAGTAACAACACGAAGCGCAACCTGGCTCACTGAACCGAACGTGGACACTAGTTCGCCAAATCATTCCCCGCTTCCTGATTGCTTCACGTCCAGGCTGAGTGGGCTGAACCATTGCCGATCAGCTGGGAAACGCCATCCGAATCTGAAAATCAAAACGGAATCGTATCTACCTACCGTTTCCGCGACGCCGACACGAATACTCTCGTGCTTTCAACATTAGAGGTCGGCGTTGAGATCCACTGACAGAAGCGATCCACAAACTAAAGCAGGAGATAATCTTAGTGACAGCAGTAGCAATGAGGAAGGGCCACCACAAACTTTGTGATGACCACGGTGGTATCAGCAGGACGCTGGTAGTGACACGGTCATTGTGTTCCGTTCACGCTCGCTTGTTCAATGTTGAATGGAAGACCCAAGAAAATAAAAATAATACAGGTTTCCAATTGTGACGTGGTTGTATATACAGCATTTTCGATGAGCAACAGGTGCTATATCAGCATCACACGCATGCTGGCTGACTGCAGTAATTCACCATGATTCCAAGATCTTATTTATCTCATTGGATTGCTTCATCGGTTTTGTGTACATGCCCGGATAAATGTTCCCGTGAAACATGCGAACATTTGACGTACTGTGTACGATTGCATCACGTCGCCTAATGACTAATGAAGAATTACTGACGAGTAGTGAGGATTTTGGTATAATCCAGCTAACTCATCATTGCCACTCTCAATCAGCAGGCTTAGGTTAGTCTGGAAAAGCACCAGACGCAGCCGTTTCGACCTTCTTGGTCTCGTCAGTGGTGCGCCTCATAGCGTACCTGTTATGTACTCTTGGTTACCCCACGCTCTGACAATCTGGTATCAGCTCTCCTAGTCGAAGGAACCAACGAATGAATGTGTCTTGGAGCTATTTCACGCATGGCAAGGTAACCGACAAAATTCGAAGTTGTACGACTCGTGGACTTAGCCGCAACACGATTTCTACACGCGAGTTGGACGAGCTACTAGACCGAACGCAATTGCACACGCAGCTAGCCAACCCGAGAGAACAATACAAAGACAGACCCTTCGCGTTGGCACTTTTACTGGCCAGGCTCAAGGCGATTACAAAGCAGTCCAGCCTTTTTTTATACTTCAACTGTAACATATGTGAATTGTCACATAAAATGGTTTGTGTAAGCAGGCCCTGGGAGTAAGCCATAAGCAACTGAATTGGCGTCATGTCGAATCGTAAATGTTGGTACATGCGGAGGCTGGACTGGGAAAATGAATGTTTCTTAGGTAAAAAAGGTTGAATGTTTCATGATTGTGGGGATTGGCCGGAAACAGGAATGTTTTCTGAGGTACAAAGGCTAATCGACATGTGAATGTCTCACGAGTTAGAAGGCTGATTGAAAACATGTGCACTTGCCTGAATCGAGTTGTGATCATTATGGGAACGTTGGGTCCCTATAACAGTACCCCTGCCGGGTTCCGCCCCCATGAATTCTGAATGCCAGCAGCTAGTGCCACTTCGTCACGGGTGACAGCCGCGGAGCTACGTGATTGACAGTTGACTATGATATAGTCCAGCTCATCTTCCACTGCCACGCCAGTTACGAACTGTGCGGAGGACAATGGCTAGCCTCACGAGCTAGGACTTTCCGCATAGCGCCTATGTACCACATAGGACATAGAAGCCATAAGGACATATAGTACTGATGAGTAGTAGTGGGGAGTTTGGTATAATTCAGCTAATTCTTCGTTGGCACTCCCAATCAGAAGGCTTGGGCTAATCTGGAAAAGCACCAGACATCGGCGTTTCGACCCTTCGGGTCTCGTCAGTGGTGCGCCTCCCAGTGGACCCTGCCGGGTTCCGCCCCTATGAATTCAGGATGCCAGCAACTAGTGCCACTTTGACATGGGTGACAACCTCGGAGCTGCGTGATTGGCATTTGACTATGATATAACCAGCTCAACTTCCACGGCCATGCCAGTTACGAACTACGCAGAGGACAGTGGCTAGCCTGAATCATGAAGAATTGTCGAGTGCCATTCTGAAAAGGAGGCTCCACCAAGGCTGTGCCATTCCCTTCGTGTTCATCCAATTTCATCATGTAGTTTCACCCGGCAACTTTTCACAATGAGACGTTGCTGGGTAAAAATTTGGCTAACAGTTGTTTGAAAGTCACGAGGCGGTACAGCTGACCACAGATGAAATGTGGAATGGCCCCAATATTTGGCATGAGTTTCGCACTTTCGAAAGATGGGGTTGCCGCAATACCATCAGCCATTTGACGGTCCTTAGAGGCTTGACGATGAGAAACTGGGGATAGTTGGTAGATTCACCTGTTGTGGCATATGCATCAGCAACAACATGTGGGTGACTGTTAAAGCAGTTACACAGATTGCAAGAGCTAGACCTGACTCCATGAAAGTAGATTACCAATGATGGTAAAGGTGTATCCACAGTACAAGATCAAGGTCGCTTCTCTCAATGACAGTGAGATCCAGACCCTTCGATAGAGAAACTCAAGGTAGCTTCAGGTTTTTGATTGCAGAGCGCTGTCTGTGCCAGTTGGTGTTAGATCATCCACAACGAAAAAGGGCGCATAGGCAAGCTAAGAAGTAATGACCACATCAGCTCCTTAAATCAATAAGGTGTGTTGTTTTGAGTAGCCGCTCACGGCATCAAGCAGGATGCGACGGTCGCACTACACTGATGAGGCTCACTAAGACGAAATGGCCGTCTAGTGCTTAGTAAATGTGTCGTGGAAGTCAGACAGAGACTAGTTACGACGAACTTTCTCGAGAACAAGAGTAATTCCACTACCAATCAAATAAAATGTAATCGCCTTTCCAGTTAACATGCCACCTCAAATGGTGACAGGTTAAAAAGATAGCCGTAGCGCTCGGGACAAGCCTTGTCCTCTGAAGGTCTATAGCACGCATGACGATGAAGAATGAGCCACCATATGTCGGATTTGGAAATCACTTTTGGTAGTCCACAGCCGTTAGTCATGACTCATTGGCTTAAGATTGACTCTGGGTTCAGATCGAGCAAAATCCGGTAGATGTGTGCCGATGACAAGCCCCTATAAAACGAAACTGCCGTTTAGCGCTATTTGGATGTGTGGTGGCTGTCTGGCTGAGCCTAGCTACGACGAATATTTTCAAAAACCCAGGTGGGCGTTGTCCCACCTTCCGGATCCAGGATGGTGAAAGACAGGAGGCAACTAACGGCTGGCCTGGCAATGGAATAGTAAGTCCCTTATAGATAACCGGGAAGCGGTTCTTCGACTTAATCCTCTAAGATGGGACTCACAGACTCACCTTACATTTCACTCGTAACCGTAACCAGTGACCCGCTTGTCATCGTTACCTATCGGGACGGTGTGATAGAACTGGTAGTGAAGCGGGACACTGAAAGTCGCAAAGGAGCTGGCTCGCACATACTGTCTTCACACGAAACCATTTGTTTTGGAACTTGCGTTGCCGACAATGTGAAGACACTTAGACTGCACGTTCGTGCAGGGAACCTAGATCTCATGTCAAGTCCCCACTTTCCGATCCACTAATTCGCATCGGTAAGGCAATCATGGCCGAACTTCAGTGAAGTGTTTGGCACGAAGTCCGCTGTTGATGATGACTGATTAGTAGTAATTCATGTTGATCGATTGAAACTACAAGCCGTCATCAGTCGGCGCCCAAGTGATCAAACTACCATAACACCTTGCAATAACCGCTTATGAAAGATTCGGAAGGGTTCAAGAATCGAGGGGTTACCGATTGATAAAATCTTCTAACAGAGTCGGAAACCCATTGCCCATCGGGGAGTTGAGAGGCACAAGCGGGCTACCGGACTGTTGGTGATTCAGCGGCCACCATGGGTTTGGACACTTGAGTGGGACGTACTGCTGCCATACAACCACAGCGTTATTGCAGTCAAGCGCATGCTCTAAAGTATATACGTCCAATGGGGATCCATATGCCTCATGGATCATGTCATTATTTAAAATTTGTTTCAAGTAAAGTCAAAACAAGCGGTATACACCTAGATCGGCGCATTTGCAGCATTTCACTCTAACAATGCGAATATGACATAACAAGGCATCAATGAACAAAATAAAACTTAGGCAATAAAACGAAAAATGTGCACCTCTGATGAAGCATAAGGGTCACGCAAGCGGTGTTTCCTCCCTGATGGGTAGACTAGTACGCGTGGCAGATAAAGAAAAGTGGATTTGAGATACGATAAGATGTGAAGAGATTAAAGTTACCACTGTGTGGAAATAGATACAGTAATGCTTAGGATGGTGAGGGGTAAGCTGGAATCCCGAATGAAAAGTTAATGCATGCATTGAAAACTTTGTAAACGAGCAAATGCGAACATCGAAAACTAAGTTTTAGCGAACATATTAGAAGGAAGTCCATGGAAAATAACGGGGGTACAGTACAACCAGTGAGGGAGAACACATGCTGTTACGAACCTTAGAATTAATGCAAAGGGAAGGAAACATTTTATGCATGAAGGCGTAAAAAGTCTTTTAAGTTTGTTCGACGTTTCAAGATTATGTGTACACTAAGATGCGTTATGAAACAAGCAAACGCAGAGATAATTTGAGGTAGAGGAACAAAGCATGCTTTAATTACTCATAACCAAGGGAAGGTAGATATGCACAACGGAACTGCAGTCAGTTCGGATGTAGAAAACAGAACATTACGTCACAAAAGTTGGAAGGGGTTGAGACAGAGGAAACGGGGGAGTTCAACTAAATTGGAGTTTAAAACAGTCCCCAATGACTGAGGTAATGCAACCCAGGATGACGTCATCAGCAAAAGTACAGTGAATGAAGTTCGATGGGAAAGCGAGAGTTCTGAGGTAAACGGAAAATATGCATCGGGATAAGATGGCTCTCTGCAAAACATCACAGTTGGTTGGGGGTGCCGAAGACTTTCTGCCGCATAGCTGCGTGAAGTGAATGAGATTTGTGAAGTAAACGTCTAATCCCTGTACACTACACGGATATGGGGGACGCCATTTTCGTACAAAATGTTGGACACTAATGATCTGACGAGGCTCCCAAGGTGCTGGTATAATCGAAAAATAGGAGCCGTAAGCTCTTGTATACTTGACCTAACACGAACACAATGAAATGTACCACAGATGAGCGCCCTGGCAAAATGTGTAACATATTTAGTATGATTGCCAGCGAAAACGCGGGGGATCAAGCTTTTCCAGTACATTTAACATCACGGACGTGCACGCAATTGGCCGAAACTGCCGATATCCTTTCGAGGCACCTGTGTTATTGAAGATGATTTCCAGAGGTAAAGGATGGTGCCAGTCATTAAGCACCGATCCCAGATCTCTGTCAGAGGTGTCTTAAAGACATCCGCCCACACTTTTAAAGCGACTGCCGACACAGCATCAAAGCTACTAGCCTCATTTGGTTTCAGTCTTATGAGTTCCCTGTAAACAGTTGAGATCAAATAAACTGGGAGGCTCTGTGGTGGCGAGGGAAGGTTATGGTCATGTGTTAGACGGTGAGAATCTAAACTCGACGTTGAGTTTATCTACATCCTCAGTGCTGAGCGTTCTGCAGGAAAGTTTTCCATAGATTTGTCTGAGAAGTCTCAGCAGACCACGGTAACTGTAGTTAACAATTGCATGCGAAGAATATTCTTTTCGATAATTCACTTCAGGCACCTACAATTATAGACATAAGTGTTAGTTGAGTAGACTCGTGAAAGCGGAAGCAGAAGTTTAGGCAGTTAGCTAAAAAAGCAGTATAAAAGATAAATCAATGGTTTGTTCAATTGGACTAGGCCACAGACGGAAACGCTCATGACCTTGGCAGGACAAGTGATGTCGAACAGAGCTTAAGCAATGTTAAGTAGGTGGCTCAAGACCAGGGAAAAGTCAGGGTTTGTACCAGCATTCGCTGTTCGCACAGCTCTGGTGCAAAATATAATAGACATACGATCAAGTGCTTGTTCAAACGGACCGCTGAGCATTGTCCGGCTTCAGTGCGAAAAGACACAATGAAACGTATCAACAGTTCCATACTACAACATACAGTGGAAACTGGACATCAAGCGTGGATGAATGTAGCTTTTAAGTCATCTATTCCGTCCTAAGACGCTACCCAAAGAATTTAAAGCAACACCTATTGGTAACCGCCGAAGCCATTGCAATTAGGATTCTGAAACCAGAACTGTGCAAACAGCGAATGCCGATACAAACCCTGACTTTGCCCTGGCCTTGAACCCCCACTTAACATTGCTTAAGCTCTGTTCAACATTACTTGCCCAGCCAAGGTCACGTGCGTTTTCGTATGTGGCCTAGTCCAGTTGAACAAACCATTGATTGATCTTTTATATTGCCTTTTTTAGCTATCTGCCTATAGTTCCGCTTCCGCTTTTACGAGTCTATTCAACTAACACTTCTAATTGTAGGTGCCTGAAATGAATTATCGAAAAGAATATTCTTCGCAAACAATTGTTAACTTCTCAATCTATGGGAATAATTTAGCAACTGTAGTTGTCTAAAACAGTCTGAATGTACAGAATGTTTGACCTTCTTACAGCTTTTATAGCTACAAACAGTCGTTTCACCAGGGGTCAGTTCAAGTTGGTATGCCTGCACATTTTCCTTCCACAGTGACTTGCGCAACGGAGATGAAAATCTGTCATTTCGCAAACAGATTGTTACAAAGACAACAGATAAAAGAAGTTAATATGATTTGTGATGTGCTCGCATTGAGCTGACAGGTCTTCATTCGTAAGAGTTTAACAATCAGTTGAACAACGTGTTGATTTGAACTTTTCGATGTTATATGTTGAGCAGTTCAGTCGTTCAACAGTACGGGACGGTTCTGTTGTTAGCGCAAAATGGTTCGCCTTACTTTAAAACTTGGGACATATCTGTAAGATGCGATGGTCGTAATGATCAAGCGGAGCACGGATTTTTGTGTAGTAAACAGGTTGAGGTTATTAGTAAAACTAAATCTAGGTGCGCATCGAGTCTGAAGAGGGATACCACCAATTTGGCTAAGCCTATCGTGTTAATGAAAGCAGTGTAGTTGCTTCTGAAGTCGTTGGCGAGAACAGATGGAACATTCTCTGGCATATACTTTGGTTGTAACTCCAACGCAAGTCGATCTGCAGAATTTTGCAGCTCGAACAGAGTTGTGGAAGAGCCTACATACACGACCCTAACTACGACAGTCAGGAAACCGCTCAGAAACCTTAGTTTGCATTCCAATAGGTGACAACCTATTGATGTTGTTGAGTAGTCCGAGTTTTGAAACGGATTTACATCAGTCTTTGTTAATGTAAGAAATGACACCTACTTTTTAATGCTGGGCTTCTTTATGGCGGTCTGATCTAATGTGGCAACCAATGTGATTAACGACATAGTCATCGATGTCAGAATGTAACCAACCTTCCTGTTACATCACTATACCTGCATTCATAAATTCACTTCACTGCAAAATGTTCCCGAGACAAGCAATTTTCCCTAGAAGTGATCCTATATTGCTGGCCAGAATCCGCGCCTTGTTTACAGGACAGCGATTGAGTCCTACTTGCCAACCAGCACGAGGATTTTTCTTTTTCCTGAATTTTCTGGACAATTCTCTTGAAAGTGTTTCTGATCTTGTGACGATATTTAACCACAGGCGATTTTCGCACAGTCTCAAAATTAATCAAATCAGCAACTGAGTACGACAAAAATAGTGACTATGAAATTGGTTCATTTAAGCAAATGGGGAAAATAACTTCCGTAAACATGAAGGACCCGCAATGAGTAGTGTAGAATGATATTCCGGTGACAACAGCAATGGCTGAACAGGACAACAGTGATTATGGATGTGCCCAATATCGCGTCAGACGGAGTCAATAAGTGCTAGCCGGCGAGTAGACTACAATTGACGTCGTGGAAGCAGCCAAGAGAACAATGTTATGCAGCTCCAAGATGAGATGATAATGCGCTGAGAAGCATAAAACAGGTACCGATGAACCCCGGTATAAATAATAAGACGATGTTGGAATCAGGGGGCGTAGTGTGATTTAGAGCAGTATGTAGTCGTTAACTGTGGTATTAATCAGCTCACGAGAGCTTGAAACTGCGTCAACTTGGACTTTTCTTAGCCTTTCGATAAAGTCAATCACATAGTCCTCCTTCGAAAGCTTGGAGTCCAGGGCGTTAAGAGTTCCTTGCGCATCTGGTTGGAAAGTTATCTACACGATAGAAGGATCAAGGTAAGAATGGCTGAGATTCACTCCGAAAGCCTGTGCGTCTCCAGTGGAGCACCACAATGATCCGTCCTCGGCCCACAACTGTTTTCAGTCTTCATAAATAACTTTCCAGCAAACATTCCATCCCAGATGCAAACATTTGCAGAAAATGCTAACAAATGGAGAGTAATTCGCTCAACATCCAACCGTGCCTATCTCCAGAACAATCTGGACCGGATTCACTAATGGGCGGAAATGAACCAGCTCCCACTGAATCCTGTAAACTGCCACCTGCTGACGGTGCGCAGCAACTTCCTCAACACATATCTTTTGGGGCAATACACAGTTAATGAACGCGAATTAGGTATCATCATACAAGAAGTCTTGGCAATTCGCTGCAGTGCTCGAAAGTAACGAATGTGGTGAACTTGAAGCTTTTGAGGTGAACTTTCGGTACATTTGAGCAACTGTTAGCACCTCTGCTGATTAACTCATATACTCTTCCCCAAGTTGAATATGCGGCCCAGGTCTGACGTCTATGGTTAAAAGGAGACATTTATCTCTTGGAGCAGCCCCGAAGAAAAGCCACCAAGGCAACACGTGGACTATCCGGTATCAAATACGAACAGCGCCTTCGTTTAATTGGTGTATTCTCAGAATATCGACGGCTTCTCGGAAATGTCATTCTAGCATACTGATACCGAGTGCGATCACACGTGTAATACATTGCTGACCGTAAAATATAATAATAAAAAATAATGTGTCAGCTGTACGCCGTAACGGCACTTCGCTGCCGCGCGACCACCAGTCGCGTGCGGGCTGAGTATACCGCGAGGACGCCCATCCCTACGCGGATTCGAACCGGTGACCTTATGGTTGCAAACCAAACGTGCAGACCACTCGGCCACCGGTCGACCGTAGCCTATGGCAGACAATGCCGACGTCGCCACCTGAAACTAATAAGGAAACGTCCTCGTTTGGATTGCAGAAAATATTTTTACTCGCTTAGTATCTGTCCCCATTGGAATGCACTGCAAACATATGTGGTGAATGCATTAAACACCGCGACATCCGAAAAATTATTAGACTTGTCACTAAGTAATGAACGCTACACAACAGTGTGATAAAGTGCAATGTCTAGAATACTGATATTTCGTGTTTCACGCCGAAACACTGGTTTTGATTTTATTTGTATTTTGCATCCTGCGGGTCAAGTAAAGCTACTGCTGTTTTCCCATCATACACTATTGATCAGGTTAGTACCATGGTATGGCTCCAATCGGCAATCAGATGACATTACTAGTTTCCGCTATTAGGTATCAGCAGTACGCCAGTATGCAGTACCGATGCTTCGCTGCCGCGCAACCATCAGCGGTCGCACTTGAGCTAGGTATACTGCGAGGGTCGCCCTGCCCCTACGCAGGCTCAAACGTGCCGTCAGATAAGGAGACAAGCTTGCTTCCTTTAGGCTACGGGCCGACAGTTTCCGTTAATGATGACCTGCCGTCTAAATGTATCTCGCAAATTAATTGTTCTGTTATGGAGTATTGACGCTGTGCTCAGATTCTAACAGGGAATTATAATTAGTCCTACAATTCCCTTGGCCATGTCGGTCACTAGAATCAAAGCTGAAGTGGAGAGGTTTCGGAGCTGCTCGCTTCCAACACTGTACTCCACGACTGGCTTCGTCCTCGTTTAAACTCATCTGGTGATAACAGCTGGAGCTGAGTTGAATCCGCCAGGTAGTGGTCGTCAGTTTACAGCCTGATCGCTAGCCCACTGGGTTCTGTGAGCAGCACTTGTCGCAGCAGTTAGAAGTTGATATCTGGGCTTAAGAGTGCCCGCTGCATGTTGGATTGCGACACGCGGTCCCCATTAGGGCCACAACTCAGTTTGAAGTGAACATCGATCATTCTAGCCACTAGAACTGGGGAGTTTTCGAAGTTCAATGGCCCAGTGATGATGGCATCGGCCACCATCCCCGAATTGTTATGCTCCGCTCCTAGCAATCGCTAGTTCCACACGGAAATTCGAAACAAGGACGCAAGATAAAGACTCTAAATAGTTTGGAACAACAAAAGATTTAGCAGTGATATTCCACTTGAAGAGGCTGTTAATTAGGAGCGAAAACCCGAGAGTTCTACACCTTCAAAAAGAAGAGGCAAATGTTGAACAATGTCAACAAACTATCAGAGACAACGTGATTGATAAAAAAGAGAAGCGATAAGCAATAAAATAGGCCTTATGGGATGCATATTGACACTCTTGCTACTGTATCGGAAGCGTTCAAGTGTTATTTCACTGACACTATCACAACTACGAACGAAATATAGGTAAAACAACCCAAGCCGTATACTGGTCGTGTATTCCGAACATTGAATTCAACAATACCTGTACTGAGCGTCAAATTGGCGTACTAAAAGTAGCCTTTTACCTGCGTTCGGCTATTCTAGTATGGCGGTGACGACCCGGTCCTCGTTACTGTATTTGCCAACGCAATGAAATTTGGACTCTATTCTGAGTCATCGAAAGTGACAATAGTAGCACCAAGACAAAAAACTGGGTCTAGACAGGATATCAGAAACTAACAGAACATAAACGACCCCATAATTCCCGATTCATGTGACGCATTGTCAATAAAGAACTCGTTGAATTCTTGACACTGAACAAGGTTCCATTTCCATCATTGTAAGGTTTTCTCCAAAAACGTGCAAGTATCACCTTTCAGCTAAGGTTTTCGAAATTTAACGAATTTGGCACATTTCTGCAACGTTTGTAATGTAGCCTATCTGGATACTAGCAAACTATTAGACGAAATTCCACACCAACTATCTATTCGGAATCTTCATAACAGTAGTATAACAGGTTCACTGTTGGCTTGGATAGATTCATATCTCATTGGCGGGAAGAAGGTAGTGAGGATAGGTAATCACTCATCAGGGAGCAAAAATGTTACCAGTGGTGTAGTACAAGGCAGCGTAGTCGGGCACAGACAGAAATTATGTTTCCTGTAATGAAGAACGGTGGACCTTACCTGTATGCCGATGAGATAAAAAAATGTATGTACTGCGGAACCACAAAGCTCATATTTCATTACTGAATTACAAAACAACTTGGACTGTCTGGAAGAGTGGTGGTCCGGTTCCCCAATGAGCTTTTCGGCGACTAAGCGCAGTACCATGTGTTACGGATAGTGTTCCATTAGGAAGTATTACTCTGCATAATCTCACATAGGTGATTCTATCTGTGATTTAGATCTGTAGTACTCTCGTATGCTTAACTTTAAAAAGCAAATTAGACATTTTGTGGCTAAAACACGATAAGCCATTAAATGATGAATCGCTTGTTCATAACAACTGATGCTAAACTAAAAGCTTTCAGAGTTTATATCCGACATATTCTAGAACACCGTACAATGGCTTTCAGCAGCATCAGAAAACGTGATAAACTAGAAATCGAAGCAACTCAGATGCTTTACAAAAAGGCTTTACAAAAGGCTATCTTACAGATAGATGTAATCTGCTAAATCACGAGCCATTGTGGCATCGAAGGTTAAATAAATCAGTGTCCACTTGCAAAATTGTTCATCGATAGAAGCATAGAAATATCTATGAACCGAAATTCCAAGAACCTTCGATATGTAACCAGAGAAAGGAAGATTATGTGCTAAAGTACCCCGTCATCGCACGCGACTCCGATGCAACTCCTTTACGTTCGAATAGCCACTGTTATGGAATATACTGACCCGAATCATCAGAAGTTCAGCTTCCATTCGGGTATCTATAAAGCAACCAAGCAACTAGCTAACACTAAAATACACCAAAGAATCGTTTTGCCTCCACTGTACACACAAATAGGTATATGAAAGTGGACCAGATACTATCAAAACATTCATCTTCCATCCCCATCTGACCGTACTGACCTGTCCACCACCTGCATTTCAGTAATTTTGATCTCTTCGAAGTGTTCTCATTCAGCTAGAAGAAAGCACCGGAGTCGCTTCTTTCAAAACGGCCAAGTCACTACATCGTTGAAACGTACATTTTCCCTTCCGATGAGACAAAAATAGGACCTTATCGCTCCCTTCAACCCGGTTCTACCCATGCCAGAGTTAGATATACTCTGCGATTTATAGCATCGGCACATGGCGTTAAGTCGCCGCTATATTTTATGCTGCATCACACCATGTGCAGCAGCCATAAAACAATCTGTTCTAAGAGATCATGTCTTGTGTCATCATGAACTACATAAATATTGTTATTATTTTTCGTTTCGTTTTATTCATCCTTCACTGTTGGTCACGACTTAGCCTATATCCCGAGGTGACCCAGTGAAGCTTTTAAGTTAATTAGTGTACTCACGCCCTTTACTGTGACTCAGCACCAATACAACCCTGAGGGGCTACTCGTTGAAACTCGCTGTACAGTATAGCCGCCTGGAGTGCCGCAGAAATTTCTTTTCCATTCGTGTGTCACGCGTGGAATGCTCTCTCAGAATCGGTTATCTCTGCACCGACACTAACAGTAGTTAAAAGACGGTTGGATGATGCACTCATCCACTTACACTTTGTCACTTAGCACTACGTCTCCATCCTACACCTGGATTTTACCATGGAATTATTTGATGTTAATTGTGGGTGCTGTGAATCTAAGCGGATTGCAGGACTACGGTGGAGCAAACGATAAGTTCTTATATTCATATTTAAAGTACTGACTGTTTTACAATCATTATTTAGATATCCCTACCAACTATCCAACGGGAATTGTAAAACAACGGTTCTTAACCCGTATAAATTTACAGTTCAAATTGAGATGTCAACAAATCCACTGGCGACAAAAAGGTGTACTCAGAAGAGTTAAATGGGCCGAATGGCTGAAGTGACTAACCTAACTGCACATCAAAATGGCCCGAAAATGAGTTAAAGGGGTGATGGTCTGTTTGGTTAGAGGCCATA
Source organism: Dicrocoelium dendriticum (assembly GCA_944474145.2). Taxonomy (NCBI): domain Eukaryota; kingdom Metazoa; phylum Platyhelminthes; class Trematoda; order Plagiorchiida; family Dicrocoeliidae; genus Dicrocoelium; species Dicrocoelium dendriticum. Next base: position 110,607,771 of record OX104063.1, on the reverse strand, counting down.
TCGTAATGGTCAGAGTGGGCGGATGTGGCCACCCTGCTCGCACATTAAAAAATGACCTGGGTGGTGAGTCAAAACAGTGGTGGATTGCATGCTTCTAAGCCACACAGGCACATTGCCAGATGGGAGTGAAAGTGTGGGTGGAACATTTGAGTGGAATACACTGCAGATAAACATGTCCCTAGAAGAAAGTTCTACGATTGGCTCTAGTAATTTAATGGAACATTTGACTTCCTTCCTTTCCACTTTAAGATCTGCTGCAGCACTTGCTTTATTTTAAAGCAACTGTTGCGATCTGTGGATGTAATGGTATGGTGAGCATGAAATCCTGTTCATGCCAGAAAGAGCTTGTCGCGCAAAGTCAAGAATTTATTATTATTATTACTATTGTTTACCGATGAGTAGTGAGGATTTGGGTGTAGCTCGTCGCAGTCTGCTCTCAGTCACGCAGGAACGCACACGTCTGGAAAAACACAGGACAGCTGTTTCGACCTTCGGGGTCTCGTCAGTGGTGTGCGTTTCTCGGATCGCCGCCAGGTTCCGATCCCATGAGTTCCGGATGTCCACAGCTGGTGAACGGCAGAGGCACGAGGAAAGCTCATTATTGATAGGACATAGTCGCTACACGGAATGTCGTAGCTCTGGGGCAAACCACTGCCCGCTGCACAGTCCGTAACTGGCATGACAGTGGAGGATGAGTCGTGCTATATTGTAGTCAACTATCAGTCATGCAAGTCTGCAACCGTCACCCATGGCTTTGTGGCAAGAGCTGCTGGCATCAGGAGGTCACGGGGTCGGAACCAGGCAGGAGACGGAGGAACGCGCGCCCTTGACAAGACACAGGTCGAAACAGCTGTCTGGTGCCTTTCCAAAGGTGTGGGGACCTTAGTGATTGAGAGGGGACTGCGACAAACGATATCTAATATTATTATTTTTGGGATGGTTTGTAGTGATAGGAGCGAGCAACAGTGAAACTTCCTACTCCGGACGCATTTGCAACGATGGTGATGACCGTAGTTTACTTCGATGTAAATCATAATCTCTGCCGAGACTGTGTTCCGCGGTCTGCACACATACGCTATGGGCACTACTAAACACAATAATCAGCCCACATTCTACACGCTCTGATGGAGTTCACACACTCCCATATAACAGAATGAAGGAAAATGAGGCAGGTACTGAGTAAATAATTCATTTCGGTAATTGTTATCAGACATTTACATGACGATGATTACATGCTAGATGAGTCGGATAAGGCTGGATATTGATTAGAATGTTTGATTCTGATGGAAACAAATCAATAAATCACGTTGTCACTGTGAGTAGTTGATCAAATACAAGGGTTAATCACTTGCACAACAGAAGATTAACTGGGACGCAAAGCAAAATAATCATGCAACGTCACGATAGAAGTAAAGGGTGTACAAATTGCTTTTGCACGCACAACTCCGATTTGAGGCGGCGGATACAGACAGCTTCAACAATAGATAGATGTTTCCGGAATCAGCGCGAAAATCACTCAGAAATGGAGTGTGTGACCCTGAAGTCGTTTTCCGAGCCCGTGTGACCATCTTCTAACAGGTGCGATATGATGGGGCTATTAGAAGACCTCGGTTCAACTCTGTAAGATCACTTCGGAATGTGTTCGCGAATGCCGTGAGATAGGCACCTTGTAGTGCGACGCGCGTATCGTGCAGCACAGGAGCACGAGCACTGATAAACAATCAGTGATCGAGTCAACCGAGGCAGTCTAGCTTTCAAAGGTTTTGCGAGTGAATGCTTATTGCAGTATATTAAGCGTAGGTGAACCGCGAAATAGGTCTTCGCAACAGCGGCTTTCAGGCATTTGGACAGGATATCAGTCGCACTGTAGCCTTTGAAAGGAAAGTGCACAAAGAGTTCTTCTATAGGTACACTCATCCTTGGTGGTTATATCTTGCGTTCTTTCAGGTGTTTGTAGATGAATGTATTCGGATACTCATTTGCTCTCACGGAGTCGCTGATCTTCTGCAGCCCCCTGGTAACGGTGTCCGGTGTGAATATACTGCGCATCCGAAAGCCAAAGTGGACTATATTTCGTATGAACTGTAAGGGAATGACTGGTGTACTGTTCATTCCAAGTGTGTTTTCTATACAGCTTTCCGCTGCACGGTCCCATGGTGCTCCTGGTAATATCAATATCCTGAAACGGTAGTCGGTTTCCGAACTTGTGCTCAAAAGTGAATTGCAGATCATGATGCGCGTAAGTAAAGGCTTCCAACAGCTTCACAGATTGCACTTTTTGCAGAGTATAATGGTGACCATTCACATGACGTACGTACATCGCAACTCCATTGATGTGCGGTCTTAACGAGCAACGTTCAAATTTCGCCACAAAGACATCTGCTAGTACGGCCCCAATGGAGGTACTATGGCAACTCCGTCAGTTTGACGATGAATTTGCACAAAGAAGATAAACTGTACCTTTAAGGTGCACCTAAGTAACGCTTCCTTCGAAAGATTTTTCGCAGGATTTATGGGAAAATTCAGCTGTCATGTTAGTTCGTACACATGTGCTACTGTTTTTAATAACGAAATATTCATAAACAATGACTGAGTGTCAAATGAGGATATCCACTTGTTTTTAAGATTCAGTCCCGCCCCTGCGACTCAATCAAGGATTAGAAACAAGCGAAGTCGAAGGCCTGCCACCAGTGTGCCGACTTGTTCCCATGGCTTTATCCGGCATTGTCAACAAGCGGTCCACCAACGATGCGACCCCGATGTTGGATGGCAGGCCGGAGCAATGCTACTGGCTAAAAGGTAAGCACAGAAATTTCGTATGATTGCACACAGGTCAATGAAATGTCGAAAGCTTCCGAGGACTATGTATGCAGTGTAGTTCCCCTAGAAATGATGTGAACGATGTCCACCAGTTTGTCTATGGGCCTTAGTGTCCAATAGTGGATGTGGTATTGTATCTGGTGCATTCCACAGGGTCTGCAACGAATAGAGCATGCACATCAGTACGGTTTCCTTTCCATGACTATTCGAAGTTTTGACAGATCAGAGCTGCTCAGCTTGCTACTTTCGAACGGAGTCGACGCAGACATTATATATGTGACCATTTTAATAACCGCTTTTATCTAAATCAATCAAGCAGTAAGAGGCCATCGGCACTTCGAGCCGAAAATGATGTTTTGCAGTGAATGATCTACGAGATTCTGCTATATTCTGTGTATCGAGGGTGTCTTTACATCGTACAAATGTAAATATGCCTACGATGCTAGGCGAGGCTGTAGGGTCGCCATTGATGGCGTGCGTCCGAAGCTTCTACGTAAACTAGCCGTCAGCAATTAGGTAACGCGTTCTCAAAGCTCCATAAGGTGTTGACGAAGTGAGTCCTGTTCTTTTCAACGATAAGCTGCAGTTATGGTATAGGAATTCACTGTTCCGGCCGCGACCGATGAAGTCAGATCCAGTTCTTTCACTGCAAATTGCTCACGCACACTTACACATGAACTGTTGAATCAAAATGAGAAAGACGATGTGTCATAATACAGAGTGGGGGAGAACCCATGAGACAGTCACAGCTGCAGTTTTTCAACAGCAGGCAGATATCGTCCCTTTTGGTCTATCTAGATCGGCATTCGCACCTTAGCTTATTAGGTATTGCGCTCCAATCACTTCAACAGTGTTTAAACAAAACAGTATGCAATATGGTGTGACTGCGACCTCAAGGGCACGTAAAAGGAGAGGGTCAGCAGTACGCCGGGGCTACATAATCATACCTCGTACCGTGGGCTGGGATACCGCAGGGACATGGAAACCGTTGGACGAAAGCAGACTAGAGCTCACGCCTGTCTCTGGATAGGGGCATGATGAAAATTAGAGCTTCGAAGCACAGTGCAGTAAAAGAGTGAATTTCATTAAATCTGATGAGTCGTCGGAAGAACAGAAAACCTATGAGCTCCATGCATGGTTACCTGTGGCACTCAAAGCTCAACAGAAGGGGCGAAGTGGAATGACAGTCCGAAACCAAGGGAAAGTGAGTTCTATCGGGAAATTGCAGGATATGTAAGCGCGGGAATGGTAGATTTACGCTACGCTGTTGATTAACATTGATGGTTACTAGTTTATCCATGGTGGACGTAAAAACAGAATCGATGAACAACGGCCAAAGAAGAGGTAGCCTACCTACTGTACTACATTTAACTGTATTGAGCAGAAGTGATGACGATAAACTAGGGTGCGTAAACATTACATATCAACTGTGGAATGTAAAGTACGTCCAAGAGACTGAGGACTGCGACCAAAACCGTCAACTGTCATGGTCTGTCAGGCTTCAAGTTAGAAAACTGTTCTTAGGGTTGCAAAAAGCGGCTTATGTACTTCAATGAGTGCAAGCAAACTTGAGTAAGAAGAACCACCGTGTGGGTTACAAGGCAATAGCGTGTATGTGATAAGCAAAGGCTAACAGCTACAACACTGGAACCATGGAACAAGTAAAAGACGAAAGGGGGATAGAGAAGAGGCAAAACAGTTTTACAGCCTGATAGAAGCCAATCCGGCCGCCACAATAAGAGACAAAGCAGTGACTATAGCTCCAGTAGTGTTGCACGTCTTGATTGGAAATCCCATTGCATAATCCCAGGCCTGAAACAATTAAGAGTGGGGAGGCAAGGAATAAGCAAGCAGATAAGCAAAAGGTAGTGTTGTAACAGTATCCCAAAGGGGAAGCTTAACTCTGAAGGGAGCAGTGAAAAGGCGAAATAAATTTCATTTCACTATATATTCATAAGTCCGAAAAATACAATTATGCCAACAGAACAATGGCGATAATTGGAAGGGAAAAATTGTTCCACGGGGAGAAACGATACTGGAAAGAGGAGTAAGCTTCTTTTGGACACACAGCCATAGCTTAGTTGTAGATTGCAGATTGAGTGATAAGTAATTCCGAGTAAGTTACATACACTTCTCAGTGAGATAAGCAAGCAGTTACGAACAATTCAGCGGTAGGTTTTCGCCTGGCAAGCGTACTCCCTGTAAAAAGCTATTTAAGCCACATGAAAGCATTGTGACGTGGCAGATGTGACTAGCCGCTAAATGAAGTTATTGCCAACGGGAATCTTGAAGCACTGATACCGAAATGTGTATGAACCGTTTATTCGGTCACCTGCTCCCAACGGGTGTGAGTTCTACATCTCGTCCTGCTACCTTGTGAGTAAGACCTTTTGGATAAAACTTCGGAGTGGCGATCCTCTAAGACAACATACCATTTCGACCTAAGAAACCGGGCAGTATCCCGCCTAATGACAAACCATAGAACCGAATTGAACGGCACTCCTTTGCTCTAACGATGGCTTGCCCTCCTCTGCAAGTATCATTTGTCATCACACGACAGCTACTTGTATACTCTTTCCTTGTATCACCCCATCCCGTTATAGTCTAATCATTCAACGGTAAATAACATTGCCTCCTCTGATGTAACTGCCGCTTCGCCAGCTTCTGACTTAATCACACAGCGAGCAACCGGGAGTATTCAGTCCCAAACACTCCCACGTCTGCTTTTGTAATCTAAAACGCAGCTCAACTTGGAAGCGTTCAAAGAGCAGACTGGACTACAAGACGGTCTTACCCGTAACCTAGAAACTAGTGCTTCCCGTCTAAAACACGACCTCAGGATTTCAGCAGTCTACCAACTTCCGTTTCCAATTCCCCCCACACAGCCGTTTCCATCTCTTTTCTAGCAATAACAAGTCTACCGTATCCGGTCAAGCTGATGCTCGCATCGTCGTTAGTGCTAGAGCGGAAGCCGTCATTATTGAGCAGATTCCACTCAACAGTCGCCTATGCTCTATGAGGCTCCAAAGCTCATGTAAGGTTAACAGGTGTCTAGAAGAAAACAGTGCTATTTTGCAGTCTTCGAGTATCTAGCCACTACAAAGGAGAAAAAGGTGTCAGTCATACGGCAGCATATTATACCGACACTTTGTTGCCACGGGGACAACTCCGGTAGCGTCTGAACCGAATATACTGCCAGGTCGCCCGCCGCCACACGGATCCGAACCGGTTATCCCCATATTCCAAGGTAGGCGTTTAATCCCTTCGAACACCGACCGACTTGTTCCAACTAACTATACCCCGGAAACAGTGCAGGAACATATTCCATCAGAACCTTCACGCTCTGTTAATAAGGACCCAAAAACGGACGTCATTATTATGGCGGGAGATTAAGAGTTGCTTGTTTGTCACTTGCTACCGAGCAAACGCCATCACAGAGGTCTATATGGATACGATGAAGTTCCCTCGGATAATAAAGTAAGTGCTCAGTTTGTCCGCAGATGATCAACTTCCCAGCACAAACTTTCACCTTAGGCTTTATTACGCTAGGTTTTCCCATCGCTGGTTACACACTAATCACAAATCACCGATGACGTGGCAGTATTGGAGATCGTAGTTCCCATCGGTCAACTTGCGTCGAATCCGATCATGCGTTTCGAGGTTAGACTAAGATTAGCAAACTCGAATGAACAGGCAAATTGGAAGACTACCATGCAAGTTGAATATTAACGGAAGCTATGTGAGAATTTCGCCTTTCCTCTTTGTTGCGGGCCCGTCAAAAATCCCCGCAAAAACGCGCCAGAAACCCCGGCAGAATGGCTGTGGGAAGCAGGGTCCAATTCCTCCCCACAACGTAGCAGTGATCAGCCACTCCGAGACGCGGCCCAACTGTGCACCTTTTGATAATGGCCTTTTACAAACTACCACCTCGTCATGGTAGAAATTTTCCTTTACTTAATGACCCATAGCATTGGCTGTGATTCGCCCTTTGTTGGTCGTAAAAGAGCCTACAGAGGACCGCCTGTCTTTCTTTCCTCTTCGCCTTACTTGGTAGTCGGTCGGGTCACGTGATTGCGTGTGAGACGTTAGCTGGCCAGCGTTCGCGTCTAAGTCATTAGCGCGCGTCTATCGTAACCCCGTCTCGTGTGCGTCCGTTCCGAGGGCTCAGCGTCTATCCGAACACGTGCGGCTAGGATCGTTCACACGCTCGCTCAATTTTCCGTCTCACCGGCTAAGCTAGCGTCATCAGGTCAGCGTAACTCCGTTCGAGTGGCCAGCGTTACAAGTCGTCATCGTAGGCGTGCTCCAATCGTGCCAGCGACAATCTTATCAGGCAATTACGCAATCATAACAGAGGCGGCGTTCCCTCAATTATAACACTCTTCCTCGAGACTTAACAAGTAATGGTTGCGTTTGCAACAGAGGATGTTTTCTGCAAGCTCACTTAGATGCGGTCTATTTCGTTGCACAGCCAAAACCTGGGTCTGGGTAACATACTTGAAAGTGACTGACCGCCTACGGGCTGTACCCATCGGTATGGAGCATAATAAACTCGGTTGGTCAATTTCTCTACAACTGTTGCATTTATTTACATTTTTTCTTTAATGTATTGCGACACAGCACCTGTGGTGTTTTATACCTCTAGCTGACGTGGTTAATGATGACAATGATGAAAAGCGTCTCCGTCGTGACCGTGAATCCAAGTGGTTTAAACAAGCCAAGGAGATGGAAGCTGCTGCTGCCTCTGTTGAGAAAAGTCGTAGACCTTTTCTTACTAAATCCACCGGGTGCACGTTATGCAATCATGAGAAAATCTGAAAGACAGAAGGTACAAAGGCTATTGAGAGAAGCACACTGCTTCTTACCGTATATTACCGTGTATAAGCCGAGGAATTTTGGACAACTTTCTATTTCTGTAGTGGGGGGTCGGCTTATACGAAGGTAATGTGCAAGTTGAAAAAACCACATGCAAAATCCACCCAGAAAATCACTGTACATTTGTGCCCCAAGCTTGCCTTAGCACCACTCGCTAGTGACAGACGGTATCCCAGGCGGGGATTTGAAGTGTCTGTAGGTAGACACATTATGTTTGTGTCGAAAATTCTCGGTATATTGCACATTTGACTTCTGCGAAATGTGGGCACATTCCCTCTCCACAAAGTCGTGTGACGTCGCGTTAGCGCAATTTTGGTTACCGAATCACAGGGAGTATACATTATGCTATCCCAGTCAATCCGGTGCATTAAGAGCACAACGTTGTCCCACACCACTGATCGTGAACTTCCCTCTCACCCGCTGCTCCACCGCGAACCAGATGCATGAGGCCCCCGACTGTGCGATGCAGAGTCTTACATGTCCTTTCACCTTGCCCCATATTGTCGGTTGTATTACCTGTTTCGTGTGACTTAACATCTAATCAATACACTGTCCAGTGTGGTTAAAATCTTTATTCTGAGCTCTAAGCCCCATTAACTGCGATCATAACACATTAGGTCGCAGAACTGACCAGTAGTAGAGTAGTTTTGTTTGAGCACACTCAAGTGAGAGCAGATACTGATGAAGTCAAAATCGTGAGAAACGATTTCGTTTCACTTTGCTGATTTATTTGGGGTAAGCTAATATACGGACTTACGATTTTGGACAAAATTGACGTTACAAAGTCATACTGTCGGCTTATACACGCTAATATCCGGTAATTGAATTACATAATACAACCCCGGGGAACAACTCCGTTGCATAGATCCTTCTATTAAAGCGGAGATCCGGAGAGAAATCCAGATTATGAAACGCCAAATCTACTAATTCTGACAGACTTTCTTTGGCCTTGATAAAAGATGGAGGGAAGGTAATCGTCAATGAAATCTCAGAACCGTTCACGAAAATATGGACTAATGAGAAAGTTCCTAGCTCATAGGATCAATCTATCATAGATCCAATGTAAAAGAAGGCTTCCGTAACGAATATGTCAACCAACGAGGGATCTCATTTATCTCTATGTTCATCATGCTTTTTAAGCTACTCGAGAGTGCGCCTCGCAAGCAGTGGGCTGCATTTAGTGCTTATCGAGGTTGTATTGACAAGATCTTCACGCTGCGTCATTGTGTTCTTAGATATCTGCGCTTCTTTTAATTCAACAAACAGTTTATCTTTATGGAATTGCTTGCCAATGAACGGTGTATCTTATTCCTGAGAGAAATGAATAGTCCCAGGTCGAGCAAAGTTTTTCTGTAACCAGCGGAGTATGCCAAGGTTGCTCTATCTCAAGGTTTGTAGTCAACTTTGCATCGAAGATGCTCTACATGGCACATTAGAAGGAGCAAAGAACTGCGACATTGAGCTTCATCTCGGGGACAGGTCCATGGACTTGGATTATACTAGTGACATGACTTTGCCGGGGGACGAGGCAAAGACAATCCATTTGATGAGTACAAAAAAAGACGAAATCGGATATGGGGTGCCAGGGAGGAGCAACACCGAACCACTTACAATCCAAAACACTTTGAACCGCTTAGCGACAGAAGCATCTGGTCTGTATTTGCCTCATCCAGGATGAAGAAGGGCCTGTGCGTGCGTACAACACTGCAGATCTCAGTCTGGAGCAAGTTAAGAGCTTTACTTATTTCGGGAGTCGCAATAAGGTTGGTGTCTGTGTTAGAGATGAAATTCCACAACGAACTGTAAAAGATCACCTTGCACCCACCAATCTGACACTGGTGGCGTCATCGCGGCAAGCTTAAGGACACAGTGTTCAATGCTACAGGCCGTGCCGTCTTACTGTACGACTGCGAGACCTGGTCTGTTCGCAAGGTAGATTTGAAACGATTGTCAACTTTCGACAACCGCTGCCTGCAAACGACTGTTCGTGTGCAGTGGCAGCACCATGTAAGCAATAAAGAAGTCAAAAGCCGAGTACTCGGAGAGAACAGTCCCTGCCCTCATAGCATTATTCTCAAACACGACATTGATTCCTGTAGGTACTGCGCATGTCGGCCCATCGTCTTCCACATCGTTTATTAAATGAACCATCTGAAAGGGAATGGACAAATAACGTGGAAAAAAGAACTGCATGTCTAACGCCAGTTGAATATGTCCGTCTCATAGGTCAGGACCACGTGATGTGGACACCCAGTGGCTAAATCTTTTGAGGATTATAATTGTCAAAGCAATACAAATCAATACGTCAAAGATGATCAACTATCGTTTCAAGTAATGCTCGGCATAAAACAAAAATAACAAAAGGAGCAATGCAATTGGAGGATACACGGATAATTGGTACGGAGTAGTGCAGAGTAGCTACCCGGGAGATAATGAAACTACCAAAGCTAATGACAAAATCGGCAGCACCTAGAAGGATCATGGGTGGCTTGAGCTGCAAAAGTACAGCTCCATCCACATACCACATATACATTGTAAAACCGGAGGAATAAAACTTGAAAGAAGGTAGATGGAGGCCACGATCCATCGGAGGTGGGCAACAGTGACCCGTGACAAACATGTAACCACCGTTGAACCCAGCACGGTCAGGAAGACCGTGCACCTACGTCTTCCCAGCAAAGAGCAACAGTCCCTTGGAGCCAGTAGTCGAGGTGGCGGTTTTCGACAGATAGGCGCCTTGTCCATATTCACAATAAGCGAGGCCACACATGGGATACCAATCAATAAACATACAGAAAAACCTAACCATGGAGGTACACATATAGACTAACTGCAGCCATGACGTAGCACAGGAGCCACATATACCGCATCATGGACCTGGGTTAGTGAATAGAATCGGAAGCAATCACCATCACCATTATAGACCTTAGATACAGGTGGAAAATACTTCAACTACTGTGCCGCAATACAGAAGAATAGAGAAAACACACAACAGATGCATGCCAGTTGAGCTACCAGTAACGGATGGGCATCATTCCGGGAAGCTACCAGCCGACCATGCAGCAAAAACATATTATGCAAAAGTTGTATTATGCTAAACAATGAGATCGCGGCTAGAGGGCGAGGTTAAGACGGATGTGGAGTGAAAAAACACAACAAGAACGCCACTGAGGTTGACACCTAGCCATGACAAGAAGTGTATCCAGTCAAACGAGTTCGCCGTCCTTAAGACCCCAGCCAGGGAGCCGAGAGACTCCAACTGAGGCCAGCTTCAAAGTGAGGACTTTCATTCTTCGCGACTAAACCATCAATCGGTCACCCCTCCTGTTCTTCCATCCGCACCACAAGAGGGCAAACAACGCACATCACGGGAGCTGCGGGCTGGCACGCGGAACACGCAAGCTAGCAATCGAAACCTGGTGCGTGAAATAAAGTTGCTGACCGGTTCATTCCATCTTACTGTGTCATAAACAACGCAGCTAACATATTCTTTGCTCACGCGGTGTTTCAAACAGATGTGAGCCACACTCCGAAGCAACCGGCAGTCGAACGAAACTAGCCACCTTATGTCTGCTGATCAAAAGGGCCAAGTCGGAAGAAAAGCACCAAGCAAGCGCTGATGCCTGTCAATGTGGCCAGCAACAGGACGCCTGCGCCTACAGAGGGACCATGGGGGGCTTGCGCTGCACCACCCACAGCTCTATCCACATACCCCATATCCAGTGTAAACCCGAAGGAATATAACCGGGAGGCATGTGGATGGGAGCCAGGTTTCATCAACGGAGCCGGCCCACACTCCTTCACAGGCAAACACAAGCACGCTGTATTTGGGAAATCAGGCACACATAAGGCGGTGGCTGGACCGTAGTCCGCTCCACACTGAGTGCATGGAACCACTCTTCGAGCCTAGCACGAACATAAGGATCGTGCACCCCGTCCCCTCCAGCAACGACCAACTATCTCCTAGAGACAGTATGGGCGAGGTAGTGGCTAATAGACAGGTAGACAGCTTGTCAACATGCACATCAAGCGCAGCCGCACAGGGGATGTCAAACAACAGCCAATCACTTGAAATAACAGTAACAAATAAAATATATCTGTCAAAGAATACGGCTATGCAGACATAACTCTTCCCTAAATTAGCATATGTTGGTTAGCAACGAATCCGCGATAAGTAAAAAATGTCCAGAAGTGACTCAGAAAATGCTACAAACGCAATCAAGTTAACGAAGATAAGCACAATTACCGTAAGCAACGTGGCCAGTTAATAGAAGATTCCTCAGGTAGGCAGAACAAATCAAATGAAGGGGAATGAAATTTATCCAGCTTAAAAAGAGACCTAGTTTAAGTGTAAGTTGGTTTAGCCAAACTGCAGTGAAGAAGCATCATGAATGCAACATCAGCCTCAGCGTATATATATATATATATATATATATATATATATATATATATATATATATATAAGCAATAGGTAATACAGTTATCAAAAAACTAAGGAAATAAAAGCGAAGTACAAGCTGAGCAAAAATGGAATGAAATATCCACCGCGACGAGACTGGGACTTAAGCTGGTGCGATAGTCCGTACACGTGAACTACCTAGGGGACAACGCTGAGCAGTGCATTTTGTATCTCCAAAGCCACTTAAACCAAATTGGTCAATGATTAGATACTAAACAAACTAAGCGTCCTAGCCCTCCGGGTTGAGGATTGGAGTGCATCATTATTTTGTAAAACGAAGTTCCTGTAGTCCAGTGCCAAAACCCGTAGCAGTCGTGCGGTCGGGTTTTTGAACTGAAAGCTTCGGTTGAGAACCCTAACCGTTTTTCCATACAGGCCTGGGCAACCTGACAGTATCATGCCCATGCAAAACAATCAGCCTATACTCAAACAATTTCTTGATGTCCTGGCTATCGTACAGGATAGTCAACTGCGCCCTATCTGCTGCACCGAACGGGGTGAGGATGTTACTGCTAAGACATTCCCGTCTTCTTATACCCCTTCAGACTTTTATCGCACCTGTTTTAACCCAAAAAATTTTGGCCTTCGCATCCTGCCTTAGTAGTCGTCTCTCCGCTAGTTCCGACCAGCACACAATCGCATGGTGTCGCTCCGGCCAAATCGACAAGTCTATGTTCAAAAAGTTCGGCTACTTCAAATGATTCGTTTCTATTTAGAGCCCTCGATTCTTGCGAAGACCGGCAAGCCTCAACGTGCTTACCTTGTTACAAGGCGGTGAATAGTCTACACTAGAGACCCTAAAGATCGATATCTGCTGCTTATCGGAAACCCGCCTGAAAAATTCGAGCCTTGTGCTCAAGTTGTGATCCCCCACATGCGACACCGACAGCACTTACCCATGGCGCTTGTTACGAGATGATGAAGTTTCAAATGCCGCTAAAGCAGGTGTGAGCGTTGCTGTCAGCCCCCGAGCTGAAGCTGTCCTGATCGATTGGACCACAATCAACAACAGCATATCCTGTTAGATTGCCTGGATCGCTATAACCTTCAATTCGTTCGGGACCAATGGTTGCCCATGTTTCATCGTTGTCTACGCTCACACAAACTGTCCTGCTGAGCTCCTTCGTCACAGCAGAAGTACAGATACTGTATTGAGGGCAGATGACCTGATCGGATTGGAAAGTTGTCCAGTGATGAGCTTCATCTGGACGGCCAAAACGATGTACGTTCCCGTAATTATAACAGTGGGTGGTTGATACACCACCTGTGTGAAAGTGCTCGTTTATTAACCGCTGACGAAAACTTTGACAGCTATTTGGAAGTCATAAAGGGGGAACCCGGCAGGGGTCCGCTGGGAGGCGCACCACTGACGAGACACAGAATGCCGAAACACCGGCGTCTGGTGCTTTTCCAGACTAGCCTAAGCCTGCTGATTGGGAGTGGCGATGATGAAGTAACCGAAGTATACCAAAATCCTCACTACTACTCATTAGTATCATAAAATCCGTCCGTAGAGCTTCTAATTCCTATGTGGTACATAGGCACTATGCGGAAAGTCCCAGCTCTGAGGCTAGCCATTGTCCTCTGTACAGTCCGTAACTGGCGTGGCAGTGGAAGATGAGCCGGGCTATATCATAGTCAACTGTCAAGCACGCAGGTCTGCGACTGTCACCCATGGCGAAGTGGCACTAGCTGCTGGCATCCTGAAGTCATGGGGGCGGAACCCGGCAGGGTTCCGCTGGGAGGCGCAGCACTGACGAGACCCAGAAGGTCGAAACGCCGGTGCCTGATGCTTTTTCAGACTAGCCTAAGCCTGCTGATTGGGAGCGACGATGATGAATTAACTGAATTTGGAATTGATCGAAATGAGAATAATTTCTTGATGACACATGGATTGCAAGCGCCTATCTCAAAAATCGGGACAACAATTGATTGTCTCTAAGGGAACGGTAGTGTTCCTGCATGCCCGATTTTAGGAAACTACGATGTCCGCCGGTTAGCGATTACTATGCCACCGTACTTGGATAACTACGCAGAAAACCAGTCTGAGGCTAAATGTAATATAATCAGATGGTTGTGTTTCGTCATTCGAGTGGACCTCATCGAGCGCATGACTGCCACTAGGGTGGCGATCGTATAGTAACGGACAGCCAACCCGTGCACTGAAATCCCCAGCGAGGATAAGGACATCCGATTTCATAGCATTTTTCTGAGTTGATAAATATCCCGATAAAATGCATCCTTCCTCGAGCCACTGCTCTATGCGGATATCACAAACAAGTTGCGCCTCACTTCGTGACGCCTATCGAGTATAAACGGACTCCGAAACCGAACTGCATACAGTCGTCTGTTAATCGGGAACCAGTAAAGCAGTACAGCCTTGACCTTGCCTATTAGTGTTACACCTACACCAGCCAAACCTGCTGAGACAGTTTATAGGTCACCAGGAAGACGCAGGTAACATGAGGCGCCGTAGTCAGTGGGGGATCTTAGCATAAGCACAGTGCTGGGGTCCTACAATCGGGTTTCGGAAATGCAGCAGACAGCAATATCGAGAGTACGCGCTAGATCGGGTTGCCGCCTAATCTGTCTGAGTGTCCGCAAGTTGATAAGCATGCCACATAACGTATAAATCAGAATACAGACAGACTCGTGATCGGAGGGATTCTATCGAGCCCTCTACTCCAAAATCGATAAGGACCAGGGTAAAGCACGAGTACAACTAGTGATCGCAGAGAGCGAAAGAGGATCAGTGCGGTCCATAGGTTTGTTGTCACAAAGATCTGCAGTCGCAGGTGGATCACACGATACCGTTGGTGTCCTGATGACACTAGGGATGCATGTGATAGCCAAAAGCAGACCCATGCAGATAACGCAGTAATATTCAAAAGCTACACATGCTCTTGATTGTCCCGTGAATAAAACCAGTAACAGCTGGTTGCTCGTCTTCCGTTTGTTCCACCACTCTCTCAGTCGAAATTCGGAACAGCCTAGAGATGGGAACTGGAGAACAAAGTCAGCTCCCGTATGGAAATTGGGTGTTGCCCACACGAAAACACTGCACTCCACTACGCATTTCAACCTTGCCTGATCTCATCAGGTAGAAATAGCAGACCTTGAATCCGGGGCCATTGGATGTTATTTGTAACGTTTATTCCTTTAGCCACCATGGGTAGCGCTTGGCACAGCAGTTAATCACTGATTAGAGGCTCATTTTGAGGTACTGGTTACACGATTGGATCGCGAAGCGCAATCTCGATGTGGACAGTAATTCGCATTAAGGCGAACTTCCCGCTTGAGATGGGCGACTGAAGCCTAACAACTGCTCACGAATTACTCTGTGAACACGATTTCCTATGGGTTGTAAACGTCATGTTCTCGGATTAGCCAGTAAAGTACCATCACATTACCGTCCAAATTAGCCAATCTGCCAATCAGAACTTTGAGGTTACAACGCTGGCACTTGATTCATAGTCGGTCAACGAGTAACACTCAAGCCCACGGTATCTTCTCAAAATTCCAGTCTGATGCCTCCGAAACGAATACACAGTAACCGAGTTGTGAGACCAGAAACCAGTAAGAAGTACTTGTTGGGCTCCAAGTGGTTGAGACAGAAAAGTGAAGAGCAGTTACGCGAAAAGTGATTCACCTGAGCAGCTGCATTTATGATATTCAATGTTGAAGCGCGTCTAATAAGCAAAAGCTAAAGACATGGCATCTTTTTATTGCGAAATTGTGTGATGTCACCGAAGAGCCCAATACGCTGTTCGAGGATGAGTTCCATAGTCAAGCGTTAATCGCAGTTCAAACGGAAAAAAGTACAGATGAAGTGATCGGTATGTGTAAGGACTTTGGAGGGGGCAATTGTTAGAGTCAGAAAGCCGCTTGAGAGCGTAATGCGGAGTCTTCTAAAAAGGCTAGCCCTGTGCAGGTTTCGTGGAGCTGTGCAAGCTTCGCAATAGCATATCAATCTCTAAAAAGGTCCGGAGTCGAGCGTACACAGGCTGGCTTACCAAATTACCTCCTCGTGGTGCCAGCTGGGTGGTTCGGGTGTACCCCATTCCAGCAAAGTGTTCGGCAACAATGTTCCACCTCGGTGTGATATTGTAGTTTAGCAAGCATGCTGATTTCATGGGGAGTATTGGGCCCCTGTTTGGTGATCTACTGAACAACGACGCATGAAGTGAACATTCAGTCAGCGCCTCCCAATGGGCGCGATTCCCTAAATTCGCCCCGCTGCTAAGCGGGTAGGTTATTTAGCCAAAGACTCGGGGTGGAGTCCCCTAAGTCAACTCCCTACTTCGGCTTCGGCAATCGGGTAGTATCACGCCCTCTCACAAAACCATGGACTGTACTACAACGTGCTCATCAGCTACCGTTCCTGCTTTTCACATTCACGCGACTTCATCGCACGCCAATTATTTGTTTGCTAACAATCCTTGATCATGCCTGCGTTGGTGTGTCTCTATGAAACTGAGAATAAACTATTTATTTATTTATTTACTTTCCGTTACCCGATGCATATGTTCAACAATGTGGCTGCGAGTCCGGTTGCGCCGCGGACCAAGGAGCTCAACCTATGGCTCTCTTTCGTCCCCGGTCCTCGTTCCGTCTGGCGTGCATCAACGTTCGGACACTCATTCAGAATGGACAGCAAGCCGGTCTAGCGCGCACCTCAGAGTTCCTCGATGTTGATGTCTGCTGCCTTTCAGAAACCCGGTTGCAAGATCCCAGCACCGTGTTTACATTGACATCCCCAGTGACCCCGAAGCCAGATATCCATTACGTCTTTTTGGAGATCCAGAAGCATCCTCAGCGGGTTTGGCTGATGTAGGAATAGCACTAAGTGGCAAGGACAAGGCGGCACTACTGGACTGGTTCCCGATTAACAGCCGACTTTGTGCAGTTCGGCTTCGGGATTCCTGAAGAATCAACAAGCACCACGAAGAGATACGCAACTTGTTTATGATCTACATGTACGCTCCAACTGACTGCAGTGGCGACTCGGTCAAGGACGAATTCTACCGGGATCTACATTAGCTCTTGACTAGTGCTATAAAGTCGGATGTCGTTATCCTTGCTGGGGATTTTAATGCACGGGTTGGCCGCCTGTTACCATACGAACGCCACCTTGGTGTTCACCACGCACTCCATGAGAACCGCTTTGATAACGGAGAGAGGCTTCTCAGATTGTGCGAAGACAGCCATCTGTTTCTCTCGAGCACTAACTTCAGGCGTACGAAGAAGCGTTTCGCAACGTGGCGTTCCCCTTCGCCAACACATCCGTGGTCTCAAATTGATCACAGTGCAAGTAGCTTCAGATGGCGCAGCAGCGTACCGGATTGCAGGTCCTTTTGGTCCACCTTCGTTGACTCAGATCATGCACTGGTCTGCGCGAAAATCTGTGTGTGTCTTAGGGGATCCCGTAAAACGGAGCATCGCAAGATTGAGGTCAACTGATTAACTGAGTTCTCTGTCCAGGCGAGCTATCACCCACCCTTCACTGGCATATGCACTCAGTTGCAATTCCACGTAAGACATAGAGCAACATTGGATTTGTATGTAGAAAAAGATGACGATTTCTGGACAGTCAACCTGCAACCTAGCTCGATGCCCATTGAAGGTTTGGATCTCTGCTCGTTCTCTGCAGCCGTTCGAACACTGCAAAGATATCCCGGCGGAATAAGATTGCAACGAGCGGCACCGTTCTGTCAACCGGCTGCTCAAACAAAGCCTACGCAAGGATCCCGAGGCATGGTGGTCTGAGCCTGCTTTAGAGATGGAGATCGCTGCTCTTTCTGGCAACACTCGCAAGCTTTTCCGACTCATTCGCTAAACTGGCCTCAGGAAGCCTGGTGTCAGAGAGGTTATTTGCGGGCTGGATGGGTCTCCGATCACCAACCAACAGAGGCGTATGGACCGCCCGGCCGAGCACTTTCACCCGTAGTTCAACTAGCCTCCTCCATCCATCAAAACATGCAGTACACCTTGTTATCCAGCCTGGCTAGTCCCAGCGAATCCACCCAGCGAAGCGGAAGTCTGCCTCGAGATTTGACGCTTGAAACGCCTCAAGGCTGCCCGCTCATACGGAATTCCTCCGAAGCTGTTCAAGTACGGCGGTGTGGCGATCACTAACCAGCTGACCGCGCTGTTGGCAAAAAAGTGGTATGAAAAGTGCCATGCTCTTGGAGCGAATCAGTTATTGTCCTGATTTTCAAGAAAGGCGCTCGCACTTCATGTGCAAATCGTTGGGGGGTCAGTCTTATTTCGGTTGCCTCTAAGCTATTGGCATCCATTCTGCTTCGCAGACTATCCCCAGTAGGTGAATCATACTACCGTGAAGAATTAGCTGGTTTTCGTCCCGGCCGCGGATGTGTGGATCAAATCTTCACGCTACGCCAACCTCTCGAACATCGCCACATTTATCACAGGCCCACTATCGTTGCATTCCAAGACATAGGCGCCGCTTTCGATCGTTGATCGACCTGCTTTATGGCGTTGCCTGCTAACGAAGGGGGTGCCAGAGAAATATACCGCCATCTTACGAGCACTTTACCTTCAAACATCCGGCAGAGTGAGGGTCAATGACAAGCTTTCCTCGCAATTCGCTGTCAATAGCGGTGTGCGACAGGGATTCCCTATATCCCCATTCCTCTTCAACTTCGCAATCAAGATATTCTGTCAAATGCTCTAGAAGGTTTCCAACATTTTGGCTTAGAGCTTCTACTGAGTGAGCGCGCGACCGACTTAGAGTATGCTGATGATATCGCCTTACTTGGTGACTAGCCTCAAGGTATGCAACTCATTCTGGATCGTTTGGAGGTTGAAGCATCTAAGTATGACGTGAGCTTCGCCCCATCGAAGTGTAAAGTGCTGTGCAAGGATTGGCTTTTACCTGCTCCCGCGCTCACTCTAGAAGGTGCACAAATTGAACAGGTAGATAGTTTTGTCTACCTTGGGAGCTGTGTTTCTGTTGACGGCACTATCAACAAAGAAGTTTCTATTCGTATCGCTAAAGCTCGATTAGCATTTGTCAATCTGAGGCACTTGTGGCGTCGTCGGGACGTCTCATTCTCACTAAAGGGCCGCGTTTACAGCGCATCAGTTCGCTCAGTATTGTTGTATGGGAGCGAGTACTGGCCGATTCCCGTGGAAGACATGCGTCGGCTTTCTGCCTTCGATAACGGTTGCATAAGGAGGGTTGTTCGTGTTGGTGGCAACATCAAGTTAATAGTAACGACGTTCGACGTCGCATCTTGGGGAATGCAAGTATTTCTTTCAACAAACTGGTTTCGTTGCGTCAGTTGAGATGGCTCGGTCACCTCCTACGCATGGCACCTGAGCGTCTACCGCATCGCGCTCTATTCGCTCGTCAATGACCTGGCAGGAGACGACCGCGTGGTGGTCAGCCTTCTACATGGCGGCAGCACATGAAATCGCTGACGTCGTGTCCTGCCGCTGTTGGACCCGAACATCTTCCAGGATGGGGACCCACAGAAGAGGAGTGCCAATGGCTTAACACTCTTGAAGACATGGCGCGCAACCAAAATCAATGGAAGAATTGTGTACAGTGTTGTATTGATTCACATGTTTAATCCTTCAAACATTGAAAATGACAAAAAAGAGAAAAAGCAACGTGTGAAAAACAAACTAAAAGTGTTTTGTTCTACTTTTTTTGTCAAAATGTTCTTTTCTTCCTGCGGCATAGTAGCTGAAGTGTGTTGCTCACCTTCAACTACTATGCCATGATGAGTATGACGCGATGACTGTCCATTATCCGCTGATCTCCATGGTTTTCCGTTGGCTCTGTGTCTAGTTGCTAGACTGGTGAGATTGCTACCACTACTACTGCAGACATGGCAAAAATGCTGGCTCGTCGCAGGTGTTTTACATCCGGAAGATGGTTGGCTGCTTGTGACCGTGAACGTGTGCTGGTCCTGATTCTTTTGCGTGGCATTTGAGTTTTACAATGCACTCGTTTTCACCCTATTACGCATTGATCTCTAGGTCTTCATGGTTGCGTGACAGTGAAGCATAAGGTCAAGTCACCGATGTATTTCTGTTGACAAGGATGACCACCTGAGTATCACAGCGTCAAGTAACCTGGTATAAAGTAAGAAGAACGCAGATTTATCAGAGTGAAGTTTGAATTAAAATTTCGAGTGTAGTCAAGAGCCCAATCCCTCTTTCTGAGAAAGTTCTCAGCATACATTCCGTCAACTAGCATTACTCAAGTGCACAGTAGCTCCATCAGCACTAGTTAGGACTGCAGGTATGATTTGTTGAAATAGGGCGGGGGAAGACTTAATTCCGACTGACAGTCCATGATACTGATACAGGTCCAGTGGAGTAGTTAAGGTAACCACCTTGTGGATTCACGGACTTAAATTTGCAAGGAAAAGCTTAATGGATCCAGTTGTGCAAAATTTTGGTAAAAGACTTTGATAGGTATTCAGTGCTGCATTCGGACAATCTGAGAATTCGGTGTATATTCGAACTTGACCAATACGATTTGGCCTACCACTGCCCAGGATGGGTAACGACTATCTGCATAATTCCTGTTTTCCCTACACGACCTAGTGCCTAAGCAACCAGTGGAATTGCTGAATAAGCAACTAGGAGTCGTGCATGGATTGCCACGATGGCATTAGGTAATGGGAATTGTGCCTTCGTACACTTAGCGAATCCTCTATGTATAAAAAACGAATACACATGCTCAATGACCATTGGCTTTTGGAGCGCTTAGCGGGATGCTGGTCCGAATCTGACTGAACCGGAAATCTGTTCATCCACAAAAGTTCCGATTCCGATAAATGATTGGTAATTTCACCGGGTAACTTCATTGCTCATCGCTTGTTGAGTAGCCAGATGAATCGGCAATCCACAACAACATTTCCGATGCGATCATGTTTGTAGACATCAAGCTGATGTTGAGAGAAATAAACTTCGTTTTATCTCTGACATCCTCGGTAGTTCGCGCTTAATCAATCTGTCGCAAGTTTTCTTTTCAGCATCATTGCCTGACTTGAGTGGTGGATTGGATGTGCTGTGGGTCTCCTTGTGTCCAGGCATTTGATATTTATGACCACATGCTAGCTGGAAGAAGAACAACTCGCAAAGTGCTATTCACCACCCTACCAGAAGGCTAGTGATGGTTTGTAACGTCCACTCTGTGCATGATAAGTTGTTGTAGCGTTGTCACTTGCAATTTGTTAAGCTGCAGAAACATACGAGTGCATCGTCGAATCGATAACCATAGCTGTATGGTGCACTAAGAATTGATCAGGTTTCGGGCTTCTGCAATGACTGTTTGCGGTGCCACCTTCGTGGTGCGCCCCAACAACCCGAGTTTGTTTGTAAGTGCGGCTACAGACTGAACACCAATATCAAGCATTCAAGCTGGTCTCCGGCTTCCGTATTAGGTTCTGGTCCTCTCAATGCAAGCTTGTGTCAGCTGAACGCCGTAACTGCGCTTCGCTGCCATGCGAGCACCACCAGTCGCACAAAGTGTTGAGCATACATCGAGAACGCCCATCATCATCAACAGCAGTACATCAGCCATTTGAACTGATGCTTCGCTGCCATACAACCATGAGGACCTATGAAATAAAGAATAAGAAGAGGGAGAGAAGGGGGACTTACCTGAAAACCTTAATGCCCTAAGCAAACATTCAGGGTCAAGGCGCCTACACCTTGTGTAGACAACATTCCGTCACAAACAGCTGGCTATCGTGCAAAGATAAGGCGGCATCGGCGAGACAGCTTCCTTGCGGCTTTCACTGCCACGCGTCATAATCAGCCATTATCCCGCAGATAACTCAGCACCAAACACACTTTAAACAGACAATCCGATTAGGAGACGGCAGCAGACGCGCCACTGGTGTCGGTTGCGAGCCATGTCCTGTAAAGTCTCGAGCCAAGCACAAGGTGAGTCACGTGGACTCCAACCCGGAAGGCGAGACGGACCAACGGCACCCAGTTTGGTCGTCAGTGACTTCATTTCCCGCTGCCAAGTCAACTTCTGTCCACCTCGAGCCTTGCGCCATCCTACACCTGGTAGACTGAACAAGGCCCTCCTGGGTAAGCGGTGACCAGGCATACGTAGCACGTGCCCGAGCCAACGCAACTTATTCAGTGCTATCTGTTGTTCTAGGGAGCTAGCATGATCATCACCACCTAGTACTCGCCTACGCACATCATCGTTGCAGACACGCTGGTGCCATCCGACACCAGCAATGCTTCGCAAACAACGATGATCAAAGACTTGAAGGCGCCTCAGATCTTCAGACCGAAGGGGCCAAGTTTCACTACCATACAGCAGAACGGCCCTCACTGTGGCCTTGTATACACGGTCTTTCAGACGGAGGGAAACTCCCTTCTGTCGCCAAAGATGACGCAGGTTCAAGAAGGCAGCTCTGGCCTTTGCAATGCGTGAGCTCACGTCAGTTTCTATGCGCCCATCATTGCTGATGCAGCTGCCAAGATAAGTGAATTGATCAACCACCTCGAGTTCCTCGTTAGCAAACGTCAAGGGGTCATCGAGTGGCTGGTGGTCCTGCAGCAACACTTTGCACTTTGAAGGTGCGAAGTGCATGCCAAATAATGGGACCACTCTGGATAGGCTATTCAGGGTTGATTGTGCCGCCTCAACATTGTCAAAAAGCAAGACGATATCGTCCGCATAATCTAGATCAACTAACCGTTCACCAGGCAGCACTTCAACGCCTACATCGTGAGATTCCGCAAGGGAACACTCCATGATAGAATCCACGACGAAATTGAACAAAAATGGGGAAATCGGGCAACCCTGTCGAACGCCACTTGTAGTCGAAAAGCTATCCGATAGGGCACCATAGACCCTGACGCGGCCTCTAGTGTTCGAGTATAGAGCACGAAGGATGTTCACATATTTCGTGGGAACACCTTTCCGCGCAAGTATTTCGAACAGAATCGATCGATCGACTGAATCGAACGCACTCTTGAAATCGAGGAACACAGCTATTGTCGGTCTGCGGTATGCGTGGCGCTGCTCAAGCACCTGCCGCAAAGTGAATATATGGTCTATACAGCCACGTCCTGGGCGAAAACCGGTCTGCTCTTCCCTAATCCGAGATTCCCGTTCTGCAGTGAGGCGACGAACGATAATCGAGGCCAGTAATTTTGTCACAACTGGCGTTAGGCTAATACCCCTGTGGTTCGCACAATCTGTGCGACTGCCCTTTTTGTATATTGCCACTATAATCGATTCGCTCCAATTAGCCGGCACACTCTCTTCGTTCCAGATACGTTCGAATAGGGAGGTCAGTGCTTTGCAGAGGACCTCACCTCCATCCTTAAATAGTGCAGGTGGTAGGGAATCCGGGCCAGCGGCACGAAAACGATTGAGGGCTGTGATCGCGTTTCGGACCTCGGCCTCCGACGGAGGCTCTAAACTAACCGTCCATGGCTCGTCCTGCATCACCTGAGTAAGAAGAGGTCCGGGAGCAGGGGGCCAGCTGAACTGATGTTCAAAGTGCTCAGCCCAACGAGCCATACGGCGCTCCTTATTGTGTATCAGCACACCCGCGCTGTCCCTGATTGTCTCACTGACGCCTGGTTTTTTCGGACCAGTGGTGCGGATTAGCTGGAAGAGCTTCCGGTAATTGCCTACTGCTCCTGCCTCCTCCATTTCTTGAGCCCTACTGGTCCACCAGGCTTCCTTGTCAGCACGTAGGCTCCGCTTTAGTTCACGCCTAATAGCCCGTCTGGTCACATTGTGTTCCGAACCAGCTGGGAGGTGCCTTCTAGCTTCCAAAAGGTTCACGGACCTCTCGGATATCCAGTGACTGGTGCGATGACGACTGATAGTGCCACAAACAGATGCTCCTGCGTCGTGCATAGTGGCCGAGATCCTATTCCACTGAAGTTCAGTGTCATTAGGACAAGACAGTGAGAGTTCGCTATGCAGTGCTTCTTGATAGGCTTGCCTGACAGAGGGCTGGGACAATTTCTCCGTTGCCAATCGGGGGAGACGCTTTGTGCGCCTTCCGGTAAAGTTCATGGAGAAACGACAGCGCACCAAAGCATGGTCAGAGTCGACACAGGTACTCCAGTACGAGCGGCAATCCAGAATGGAACCGCGCCACCTGTAACTTATGGCTATGTGGTCAATTTGGGTCCATCGCTGGCCAGCTACAGGTGGACGCCAAGTGGCACTTCGGCGCCCACTGTGTCTAAAAGCAGTGCTACTAAGAAACAAATGGTGCTCCGCACACAGTTGCAGCAGACGCTCGCCGTTGTCAGTCCGTTCGGCGTTAAGTCCATACTTACCACCCAGCTGAGCTTCTGAAGAGCTCAGACGCCCTACTTGTGCGTTCATATCCCCTGCAAGTACTATAATATCTGAACTAGTAGCACTGCGTAGCAGCGTGTTCAGTTCGTGATAGAAAGTGTCCTTGACTGCATTAGAACTGCAGTCGGTGGGAGCATAAGCAGAAATCACAAACAAACAGCGCTTTGTTTTACTTAGCGAATTCACCTTAGCTGATGTTGTCAAACGGGCTGCACATAAACGGCTGTTCACCGGAATCCAATCAATCAACGATGACTCAGCCTTGGAGCTGAGAATGATACCTACACCAGCTTGACCCGTGAGTGCCGCATCGGTGTCTCCGGATGCGTGCAACCAATAACGAGAGGATAAGCCGGGTGCAGTCAATTCAATAACCCCGTTAGGGTCATTAATCCTAGTTTCGGACACACAACACACATCAACACCCAGTGTGTCCAAGGTGCGTGCGAGTGCAGCCTGCTGACCTGTTCGTCTTAGAGTGCGGACGTTGAATGTCGCCATGGAAACAGGACAGCGTGGCCTTATAAGGAACTTTAGCCGATAGGTGCTGTGGGATGGTGGCTGCAGACGGTACTACTCCAGTAGCACTTCCGTTGCTGTCAATTAAGCTGGGAATTATAGAAGGAAGATAAGTAATGGGGGCCGGGATGGGGGTAAGAGAAAAAGGTGGAAAAGAAAGAAGGGAGGCGCCAGCAGTAGCATGCTTTCGCTTATCCGCCCTGCTGTATGCAGCAGATAAGGCGACCCTTGATAATCTGCGCGACGGCCGATGCAGGATGAAGTTTATGTTTGAAGAACGCCCACCAATACGCGGATTCGAATCCGCGTCGCGATATTACGTGACAGGCTCGTTAGCACCAGGCTACGAGCCAATGCAAGGTTGCCGCATTATCAATGAGATTGTCGCTACCGAGTATCGAAAACTGACGTCTGATCCCAGAACACTCTTGTGTGTTCGTCAAAGCTAAATTCATGAACAATTCGGCAAGGTGAAATTAGGAAACCTATCGTACTAGAGAGTTGAGGATTTCGGAAATGTTAATTGAAGTTGCCATGCCTTGGTCAGGGACGACAGGCATTCTGAATATATCTTCCTAGTGTTCGGGTCACACAACAAATAATAATCCCAAAGCATGATAAAAAAAGGTACTCATCTACGACAATGAGTATTCCGCCAACCGAAGGATTATCAGTAGTCTGGGTGGGTGAGAACTGGATGCGTAAAGGTTCAATTAGTCCCAAACAATTTCGACTGGGCTGTTGCAAGAAAATGGTTTTTAGATAATCAGATAAAACAGATATCCTGATGAACACTATGCACTGTAACCGAATATGTCCCGTTCGCGCTGACAAGAGCAGATGACCCGAGACAGATGTTTCGTGTGCTGTTCCCGTGAAATTTATACAATCATAAGGTGAAAATTCTGATACGCAACCTTCAACAATGATTTCAAAAGCAGGCATTGATCATAACAAAAATGGCACTGAGTATATACCAGATGCACTATTGTGACGGATGGCCCACAAAAAAAGCTGACGAGTCTAATCGCTGAGTTGCACGCTCCTGACCAATCGTTGTGGTAATCCCAGGTAATGTTTGACCACTAAAGCGGGAGGGAACAAT
Source organism: Dicrocoelium dendriticum (assembly GCA_944474145.2). Classification (NCBI taxonomy): domain Eukaryota; kingdom Metazoa; phylum Platyhelminthes; class Trematoda; order Plagiorchiida; family Dicrocoeliidae; genus Dicrocoelium; species Dicrocoelium dendriticum. Next base: position 110,581,662 of record OX104063.1, on the reverse strand, counting down.
CTCTAGGAGTTGAATCTGTTAACATATTCTGGTGTACAAAAGTTGACGCCACCAAGAAAACCGTGAGGTCTGCATCGATGGTGAGATTTGTTGATGTGTGACCACTGGGCATGGTAGCGGCATATGGGAAAATGGATAAACATCAGTAAAAAGGAAGCTGACGCTGCTTATATTGGGGATGACAAAGGGAGATTAATTTGTAATTGAGACAGATGCAAAAGAAACAGGTAGCAAAGTATGGTGTCATCGACAGTTTCCGTCTGCCCGCCGCACAAAACACGGCGAACAAGGCGACTGCTTAGATTCTGTGCAAGTCTAGGGCACGAGCTAGCTGGAAAAGTATTGGTTTTTACGTGGGCGTATGTTAGTAAAGCGCCTAAATCAAAACAACAGCTAGGATACTCAACCAAAGACTAAGCTCAAAAGTCTATATGCAAGATGTCGAAGATGCGGCAGGTAATCCATGAGGTGGGCCAATTTCACAGAAATATCATTCCACTTCCATTCCCCAGTCTGAAAGAGGAGGAATTTGGCTTCTCTGATACCAAACAACTATACTAAAAGAGGCAGTGGCGCCCAACATACGTAAGAGAGGCATGGATGTTAGAGAATGGAGTAGATTCTGATGTGGTATGATGGTTTCCGTACTTCTGTCATCTATTGAACTATGATGAGTGACGCTTTCTAAGTACCATAAAGGTCTATCAGACCAGGTCTGTGCGGTCAGACAAACTCAGGCCCAGCAACGTCTTCGGAGGTTGTAGAGAAGCCGATGACACATTTGTTAGATCATTCATTTGTTGCGGTTTCGAAACAAGTATCTAACAGCCAGTTAAGACCTCCAGCACAACCAAGAGTAAAAATCATAAGTCCAAGGACCTTGACAAAATAACGCGTCAACCGCCGCCAAAAAGACACTGTACAAACGAAACAGATCTTGCTCGTATTTAGAGGCCACTAAGTGACCTATGACTTTTGGAATAGGAAGGTCAACTGACGAAACTAGCAATATTATACCAACCCAACCAAGCTTCATGAGGTTGACGGTCACGTGTTCGAAATCGATGCGGTAATCGATACCCATCTATTAATCGCTGAAATAATTTTTCTCCTAGAAATACTAACCTTCTCCCGGACACTTCCCTCAAAGGATAGTCGTGTGAGGCAACAACTTGTGTGTTATACACTCAGTACGATAGCGCCACGTGATAACTCTGACGATGGGAAAGCACCGCCCCATAAACAATGGCTTGCTACCGTCTAGTTCAATCTAGGAAACCTTTAGTCAAAAAGTGCAAACTTGGTAGCGCTAACCTGCATCTGGCCATGGACACAGCTGCTACTACAGTCGAGAAAAAACACGATATTTTGTGTAGGTTCGTCGCAATTAGACACAGGCAGACAGCCACCACACATCCAGGAAAGTGCCAGACGGCCGTTTCGTCCTATTGGGACTCGTCAGTAACGCGCACCCACCGAATCCTGCCGGATTCGAACTCACGACTTTACTTTTGCGAGTCAGCGACTTATGTCACTGAGCCATGGGCGACGGCAGCGGATCGCCATGACTGATATCTAACTGCGATATAGCGCGCCGCATCCTCCACTGTCTTGCATGATATGAATGTGCAGAGGACAGGACTGGCCCCCAGAGCAACGACGTCCTTTGCAAACCGCCACCAATCGAAGTGGCATGTAAGCTGCTAAGGCAAAATCTAGGTGCGGACAAGAAATCCGAGTTGTAAATGAGTGGCACATGAAGTCAAACGGACGAATTGTGAACTTAACAAGTTCTGCGAGACGACAAGGATGTGCGGCGACGACGACGCACTGAGGAGTGGAATACGAGAACAGACGAGCGGGATGGAAACGCGTATACTCAGTAGCAAGCCAAGGAGCTAATTAACCTAAAAGTGTACATACGCAGTTAGCAACATCAACGGGAAACGAACGTTGTGGAGGCAAATAGGAATAAAACAGGCGTTGAAAACAATGGCTAGGTTAAACAAACCAGCCCGGGTTCAGTTGTGTTACAATAACACTAAGGCATGGTCAGATCAAGTAGGAAAAACGACCGGGTTCGATGGTGGGGTGGATGGCGAATGCTTGTGAGATGGAGAAGGTTAGCATCATGGTGAACACCAGAGTGTTGTTACAACTAATTCAGCGCCGGGATCCAGGAAACGTTCCATTGAGTGAAATAATCACTGACTAGGACTTTGGGTTGAGCATTTCGAAGAAATAACCGGCCAATTTGATGTGCATGAATCGTAAGTTGGGTAACCGGAATACGCCTGAGACGTTGATGTAACAAGTCGCACAATCGGCAAGATCCGACACGAGCTAGTGTTGCTAACGAGGGACAAAATAGCTCACCTAGATGACCTTTCGTCAACATCGAAAGACAATAACGACGCACTTGTGTACGCCTTTAGCCGCACCGATAAATAGTACTTGGCGCAATGAAGTGCCTTCTGATTAGCGATTGTTAGCCGTCATTCCCAAGTTCGAAAAGAGCCAAAAGACGTCTTGTGAAAATCATAGTAGTATCAGTCCTACTTCCTCTGCTTCAAAGCTGTTCACACAAATCATGCTATAGTGACCCAATACTCAGTGTGAGAAAGGCATTAGTGAAAATCAGAGCCAGTTTCCGCACAGTATGTAGATCGCACTCATCACATGTACGCTGGTCGATGAGTGCTCGAACGGCACCATACTCACGAATAGTCATATGAGAAGCTTTCTTGACTTAAAAGCAGCCTATGACTCGAATGAACCTGGCCGTTTGTGTCGATTCTTAACCGGAAAAAGCGTCAGTGAAAAGCTGTATTCTAAAATCTCTAAATCACGACTATCAAGAGATGGTAAAGATCAACAACAGGTCCCCTTTGAGTTCCACACAAGTGGAGTTCGACAAGGCCGCTCTGTCTCTCGAATACCTTCTAACTAGTAGTAGAAAGGAGCATGAATGAGCCTCTGCAGCCGAAGTAGTACCAAAAAAGTGATGGTCAGTTAAACTAAAGATACGCAGACGACACATCTCCATTAGACCGGACCCAACTGTTATACAAGTGATACTGAATGGAACACCGCGTACCGCCACGCATGCCGATGCCGCAGAAGTCAGTCCTTCGAAGACAAGTGTCAACTTCACAAAGTCAACTCAGCGAAAATTACAGCATGTTTGGTACGCAAAGGTCCTCAATATTTATTGCCCGTGCACTTCCATAAACAACCTTTATGGACCGATGAAGTACCTCCTTTGACTCAGCCAAATAAGCCATGAGCTCACCGCAGAGCACACGAGAAGCGACCAATAATTTAATCCGACACATCCATCTCCCATGGGCTGTCTAGCTCGCTTTTTCTAACCAACTGTTTATTGTGATGAGACACTATCATTACATTCGGTACGTGATTGGAATATAGTGTAAAATGCTGCTACAGGGCTGGGTCAAAATGCGGCAAGTTTACAAAATCATGGAATAACCGCCAAAAATGGTCGACAGGGTTATCTACTTGGGCAGATGTAACATCACTGATAGTCGCACTTCAGTGGAGATTACCTTATGCATCGCTAAATCTCTTAAAGCTTCCCAGCGCCTCAGTCTCGTATAGAAACGGTGGAATGCAAGTCTAACGGCAAGTTTAGGTCGCAACGATGCTGTTTGACCATTCTTATTATGTAGACAAGACTTGGCCGTTAAGCGCTGAAACTATTAGGGGTGTAATCGAAAAACGCTTGGGAGGCTTGAGCGAACGCATTTCCATTAGAATCAAAACAACAGAGCCGACACTGGGAAATATTTGTATATCATCAAAGACTTACTAGCACTAAGACGATCAATGCTACACTGACTCGTGCACCAAAAGTACATTTAGTGGGGCTAGAAGTTGGGCATTGCGATAATAGTTAACTAGACTCAAGAAACACTGCAAAGAAGCTTTGTTCGTGAGGGGTGGCATTAAATTGATGGCTTTCATTATGTTCGGGTCTGGCCGATGTCCGGAACTGTCAAAAACTGAGCCAAGATATGTGATAGTGGGCATTATGAGCTCGCACCTCCCTGGACATACAAGGAATCCATATGAACCTATCCCGGAGAATACTTCGTTCACGTGAGTGTAATGATCATCAGTTGTGCAGCGTACGATGATTACATCATCCAAGTAAGCCATCGCACATTGTAATCCGGACAGCATAGCGCGTACCACTTGCTGAAATATCGCTGGAGCACATTTGACCCCGAAAGGTAACAGATTATAACGGTACAGGCCTCGGTGTGTATTGATAATGAGCAGTTCTTTTGAATGCTCCTCGACTATTAATTGCAGGTACGCATCAGAAAAATCAAGTTAAGAAAATGTCGAACCTTCATTAAGCTATGTGAATAAATCACCTGGAATAGGTAAGGGATATGGCTGCATTTCTAATGCGTTATTTAATACCGTGAAAAAATGAGCACAAATATACAAACTGCCATTAGCCCTTCTGATGACTACAATAGGATCGGCCCACAATGAGTAGGTCACATAAATGATAACGCCCATGCACTCTAGTCGATAGCAGCCTATGGTACTGGTCACATTGGAGAAAAACTGGTACACCGGTACACGGATACAACCTCGCTTTTACCTTAGAATGCGTTCCATGATCCGTTAAAAAGGTAGTGGGGTTCTTAGACGCATAATGTAATAAAGCTTCTGCACTGTCTGTAAAAGTTACGGATGCAACCGAACACTGAAAATCGGCGGGACACAAATATTGCTTAAAGGTACGTTCCAAAAATTTAGTTCGTATATCCAATCAATGCCCAACATGTGCAAACGCTTATAAGGTGCAACGTTACAAAAAACACGTATGCAAGTTACAAAGTGCGAACTCAGACATGAACTGTCAAAGAAAGGTAATTCCGTAAAAGAGGCGCTGTGAGCGACGTGTGGAGGTTGAACACATGTGTGTTTACCGAGCTTGCTCCATGTCAACGCAGAGATTATTGTAATATCGGAAGCAGTGTCCAATTGAAGTCGAACAGGAACATCGTTTAGCATAATCGTAACACAGTTTCGCAGTGACTGACAGTTCAGTCTTGTGGTTGCAAACGCCATATTTGAAAGGCAACCTTGAAAACGTGAGGTTTTGGCGAAGTTTCGTGACTGCCTTTCAGAGATTCCCCAAAACCATCTGGTTCCATTTTCCCACAACGCTTGCAAATATGTGATCTGAAATCACAAAATCGGGCATAGTGCTACTGGCCACAGCGCCAACAAGCAATAGGCGGGCGGCTTCGGCGTGCAAGTCCGGAGATGTACTGAGTTGTGCGACAACATGGGGCGTGTAGGAATAGTATGAACATCAACCACATAAGATCTGCTGTCGGATCATTTCTGCGCCATGCTTCAGCGCTAACATACGCGCACATTCCTGTATGACCTCCTGTGGTGAAACTTCTGGATTAGACTCCATCTAGATAACAACCGTGTTCGGACCTCTCCAACTTTTGGAGAACATCATCTACAAACAAAAATGAGCGCTTTAAACTGACCACCTGCGAGCGTGTTAAGCTGCGAATGCTCATATTCGCTGTTAACCAAAGTCGCACAAGTCATAAAATCATCCTACTGATGCTTAACAACTTGAAAACATCGGAAAAGTGCGTTGAAAAGGGATGTTATAAGGCTGTAAATCCTGGTCAAGTTCTTCACAGTTTCCTCCGATGACACACCTCGCGGATACTTGGGTAAAATGTAGAATACTTTCCATCCTCTTGTGGATCTAATTTCGCCAAAAGAAGACGCACCTGAGCTGCATTGTCTAGCCCATCCACAACAATTTTCAACAAATCCTCATAGCGGCGAAACCATGCTCTGACAGTAAGGTCATCATCCGGCTGGTAATGGAATTCTACAATACTGTGCGCCAACTTGTCTGCGGTGGAAACCGTTGAGCCTATAGGCGCAATCAACGCCATCAGTGTTGATAATGTTTCAAACAAACGTTGCTGTTACGCTTCGAACTATGCTTACTGTCTGGACAGTATATCCTGAAGAAATTCCAAAGGAACCATCATGACTTGTAAATCGTAATTCGGTGATACCAGGTAGCCAAGCTATTGCTAACTGCAACCCATTTAGAGCGGAATCAAAACGCACCGTATGGGGAAGAGCTATCTTGAAAACTGACATGTATGAGCGTACAGATTACAACAAAAAGGTAATAAATCAGTCAACCGACTACGTGAAAGAACAAAGGCAATAATTGGCGAAACTGTCCAGCTGTCAACAACTATCATGTGTGAGTCCTTCTAACAGGTACCATCTATAAACAAGTATAAACACCAAGTGTACAATACCACAACAGTATAGCTGTTGCAACCACAAACATGTCGACAAGTTTAAATCACTCCAAATAGCCAATAAATATGGCTTTAAGTCACATGCATGTACAAACTAGTATCGTCGCGTCTTATACTGGACAATGAATTAAGGCAATAGACAAATCAAACAATGCTCTGTAGATTAGTGGGGGGGGGATGCCTGCTCGAACGAAATGGTTCCTAAACATGGCCTCCACCCACGTCAAGATATCAACATTGTGAGGCCGCTAACAATGCGAGGTGAAATGAGCCGCGCTCCGGCGTGTCAACGTTACAAATGCGGTCTATATATTAATGTTCAAATGGAGCAAGGGGAGACTTTGAAATAGCCCAAAGCACCGATAACACAACGATGTAGCGGTGAACTTGTTCAGAAGTTGAAACTAGGTCAACATGTGGGCGACTGAATGCAATGAGAAATTTTCACTGCGAATGAACATAGAATCGAGTTGATTCCCGAGCAGAGAAACTGGATTGATAGCCAAAGCATATAATGTTTGGGTTGGGACAAAGCATGTTTGGGTAATGGTGGGAATCACAATGAGGGGTCGCTGGGCGGGATGAACATTTCATAGAATAAAGCATTCGAGATTCTAGTGAGTAGAGCCTGTTTACTTTCGACCAAGGATGTCTGCGCAGTGATTCCAATGTATAGTGACAGAACGGAAGAAGAAGCACTGCGGATCGTCATCTTATTTGATAACTGCCTCGGTCGGGGACCAAGTGGTACAGTTACAAGCTGTGTAACTCACATACGTCGGCTTGAAAATGCCTATGTGCTGCTCACAGTATCCCTGGCCCGCACGTGGCTTTGCCGCCAAGTGGAAAAGAAGCGTAAGTACGAGGTACAGGAGTAAGAATGATGCTCTTAGTGTCTCGCTGTTGTCTCGGAGAGTTGAAGCTACACTCGCTTTCGGTGGCTCATGCCAGCCAGCAAAAAACCAAGGTGTGCGTTGATGACTAATAATGTGTCTAGTTGGGTAAGAAAGCAAGGTGGTCGGTTAATGCGACGGCATATAAGTACAAGAAAGTTGTTGGTTAGAGTTGGCACTTATCGTCGTCCCGGATAGGGAATTCAAGATCAGTAAAACCAGTGGTTATATACACTGCCACATTTAGGATAAGCATGATTACTGGAAACTGGATACTCGAAGTATGGAGCAGGAACATATAAATCCATGTAACTCCATGGAAATTTGATAGAGTATTCAAGCAGAATAGGATTACTGATTCCCGCGCACTGTCAACATTTTGCAAATGTACATTTTCCAATAGAACTGGGAAACGCTCTCTAAATCTAAGAGCAGTAACTAAGGGTTTGGAAATTTCTTAGATTACAACACTGATCTTGCCCTGGTCATATTTTCTGGCACTGTTTTGAAATGTTACCACTCAACGCTCGAAACTAAATCGCGTCCGATCTGATACTACAAGCTTATACCTGTAACCGTGTGCGCTGTTTGGTTCGCGCATGGGGAGAAGTGGTCTAAGAGTGCGGAGGTTACGCAGATGCAATATCCGGTGGGTCATTATGACGTGAACTTGAAAACGGTGATATGACAGAGTGTTATCCATAGTTTCCTGCACCGGTGTTAGCAAGACGTAATTCAGAAAGTGGGGGTGAGTCTGGTAGTTATGTAAGGAACCCGTTCAATGTTTTGTAATTCGCCCAGGGTAATCGAACAACCAATAGGCGAGCTGTACTCTGGGACAGCAGTCTCATGATGGAAGAGGTGAGTGGTGACCTCTTGGGATCAAGTGCAGAAATTGCGTTTGAGTGCCCAAAGTGTGCACAATCGTTACGGTATAGCCTTATTGTGTTGTCCACGGACTTCAAATCACAGAGTGAGAGCGCGCGCCTAAGTCTTGGATGAATTGGCCGATTAGAGGGCAGGTTCGCCCACCACCACTACCTTTCCAAAAAATACTCTTGCATTCGTTCCCTTAACGTCTGGTTCGTAGCTACCTCAGCTGAAGAATGCTTTACTCACTCTTCTCCCATGAAAACAACTATTATTAGGATGATGTGTATTAGAAACTACATTCGCTGCAGATCTTGGCTGATCTACTGAAAGAAATTTAACGAAAGGGAAGCGAAGCTAAAAGATGAACGAAAGTGTCCCAAAGACTCACAAAAGATGGTTATGATACCGTAAATTCTAGAATGTGACAAGAAGATGATGGAAAGCCCTGAAACAAACAGCCGCTTTTGTTGCTTTTATGGAATTGTGGGTTACCAATGAATTCTTCGAACACATGCTAACTTCCGAAGTTCGAAATAAAGACGCATGGTTAGAGAAATACGTGTGTTCACTAAGTGGTTTACTATCATCTGTATTCACCAAAAGAAAACGTATGAAATCGATTTAATAACGACAAAAAGGTGACAAACAATACCAGCGAGAAAGAATGGAGCAGCTGCCACATGAGATAAGCCACAGAACACAATAAATGGGATTCACTCACCAAGTGTCGCATACCGTTCATATAGTGATAAACTAGTGGATAACACAACACGAACTTGCAACCGGCAATGACGGCTGGTCCCAACTGCAAGTTGCGAATGTAATCAAGCATGGAATCGTAGTGGCCCGTAAACCAAAACGCGCCCCAACCAACACTTGCCCAAACTACAACGAAAGCAGAAATATTCGATGACACAAATGATAAGCAACTCAGTTGGAAACTAGGTACCACACAGCGGTCAGGTAAATGTACTGAACAGAAACATCTCACGATATTCGAAAAGAGTGCTAAAACAAATGATCCACAAATGGGTAGGAAGAACATACACAAGACGACGGTACACAAAACAAATAATGAACCAGATATTTGAGCAGAAAGGCATCGATAAAACAACAATTTCGACTCAGTTAGCATGAAGAAAGGAATAACCGTGCAACTAAATAGAATAATTGAGATTAAGGCAACTGGTGTTTACCTTAGGATAGGATTCAGGAAAAGGTCGATACGTAGCCGTATCACCAATTATGAGAAAAGAAAAAGACGGTTGGCCTCATCCGGCTTCGGATATGCTGTCACTGGGGCCAGCCACAGGACGATTATACCTACAAAGGGACAATGGGTGGCTTGCGCTGAACCACCCACACCCCATATCCAGTGTAAATCCGAAGGAATAAGATCGGGAGACATGCGAATGGGAGGCACGTTTCATCAACGGAGCCGGCTCACACTCCTTCACAGGCAAGCACAAGCACGCCGTATTTGGGGAATCAAGTGCACATAAGACGGTGGCTGGACCGTAGTCCGCTCCACACTGAGGGCATGGAACCACTCATCGAGCCTAGCATGGCCACAACGACCGTGCAACCCGTCCCTTCCAGTAACGAGCAACTGCCTCCTAGAGACAGTATGGAGGAGACAGTGTGAAATAGACAGGTAGGCACCTTGTCAACATGCGAATCAAGCGCAGCCACACCGGGGATGTCAAGCAACAGCTAATCACTTAAAATGACAATATCAAACAAAATATAAAAATTAAACGATACGGATATGCAGACAAAAATGTTCACTAAATGAGCTATATAAACGGAAATTTAACATTCACTCGCTCCATACTGTGGAGAAACGTACTGAGCTGGAGAAGGCGATGGCTGCACGACTGTGTGATGTGGAATGCATATTCACAGTGGGAGACCTATGGCACGACATTCGCGACCAGGTGACAGCTGCTGCCGAGGGGACTCTCGGAATCGCAAACCGTAAGCGGCTTGACAGGTTAAATAAGAACAATGCAACGATTGGCGCATTGGTGTCGGAGAAGAATGCAGCATTTGCTGCACATGTTGCAGACCCCAGTGACTTGGGAAAGAGTAGTCAGTTTCGCAAACTTCGTCGGCGACTGACCAGAGAGCTCCGTCGCATTAAAAATGCACGGTGGACGGAGAAGGCGAAGCAGATGGAATGCTACGCCGAACACCGCCAATACAGGGAATTCTTTGACTCCTTGAAGGCGGTGTATGGACCGAGGTCGGAGCCGCTGAGGACACTGATCGATGGTAGTTCGGGCGCTATCTGCACACAGACTGCAAACGTTATGCAGATTCGGCAAAAAGACTTGGACTGTCTCTTCAACAATCGATCAGAGATCGACTGACCTACATTGAACAACCTCAAGATGAGTCTAGCGGACACACCGACACTGGATGAGACGCAGAGAGCACTTGCTCAGCTGCGAAACGGCAAGTTTGCTGGGGCCGACGGGATCCCGCCTGAAGTGTTGAAACGCAGTGGACTCGCGTTGGCGATAGCGCTGCACCAGTTGGTGCAACGCACGTAGATTGAGGAGGTGCCCGCTGAGCTGAAGGATGCCCTTGTGCTACCACTGTACGAGGGCAAAGGGAGCAAGCATTGTGCCACGGATTATCGTGGTATCAACTTGTTGAGTTGTGTGGGCAAGGTGATTGCCCGAATCCTGCTCACCCGCCTCGTCATTCAGGTTGTGGGACCTAACGTGGTGGAAGAGCAGTGTGGATTCCGTGCGGGTCGCTGCACTATAGATATACTGTTTGCGGCTCGTCAGTTGCAGAAGAAATGCAGAGAACGACACCAGCCATTGTACCTGCTTTTTGTTGGTTTCACCAAGGCATTTGATACGGTGAACCGCAAGGCATTGTGGCTGGTGTTGGGTAAGTTTGGTTGCCAGCGTAAGTTTGTAAGTTTAATTGAATGTCTGCACAGTGGTATGCGAGCGAGGGTGCAGCTGAGTGGAGAGACCTCGGATGACTTTGCAGCTGTCTCTTGTGTGAAGCAAGGCTGTGTCGTAGCTCCTGCTCTGTTTAATATCTATCTTCATGCAATGGTGTCTTGTGCTTTTTATGCCGCTTGTGCTTACGGTGTTCGTGTAAAGCAGCGTATTGATCGTGGGTTGCTGAACATCCGTCATTTCGGTGCGAGAACTCCAGTCTGTGAGACAACTATCCGTATGTTGCTGTTTGCTGACGACTGTGCGTTGTTTTCACACAGCGCGGATGAGTTGCAGCACATGACTAATGCTCTGGTTTTGACAACGGCCAAATTCGGCCTCACCATCAACACAAGCAAAATTGTCTGCCTCTTTCAGCCTTCACCGGAGGTGCAATCTTCAATATTGCCCCAAATCAGCATTGGTGCTGAGGTCTTGTAAACCACCTCCCGCTTCTGCTACCTTGGGAGTGTGATATCGACTGATCAGCAGCTATACAGCGAGCTGCGTATCCGCGTCTTGAAGGCAGCGGTGGCACTGGGGAAGCTAGAGCACCGAGTGTGGAACAACCATCGCTTACCATTGATACGAAGCTGATGGTGTACAAATCCATGGTGCTGTCTGTTCTTTCATAAGGCAGTGAAACGTGGACGATGTACCGGCGGGATGTGCGATATTTCGAGAGGTTCCATCAACAGTGTATGCGACGGATTCTGCGCATCGCTAATTGTCCAGCTCATCCTGTTGGTTATATGTTTATGCAATCCATGCAGGAGAGTGAGGAATACCCGGCGAAGCTTTGACTCCGTATAGGCGATTGGCGCCTGTTATACTTGTCTATAGATTTCCTTCCTAAGACCCGGAAAGCATGGGATTGGTGAAGAAAAAGCTGGACTTCGTCAAATCCGGTGTATTGACCACATTCTCACATGGTATCACTTGTTGGGACACTAGCGTGTTTAGTTGCGACCCACCGTAATCGTGTTGCTCGACATCAAAGGTGCCTTTGATTTGGTGGATAGATGTGCCATTTGGGACTCTGCTCAAGAAAGGTGTGCCCGATAAATACATAAGTAATTAAGAGTTCGTCGCAGCAGCTTCAAAATCCTATAGTTCTCCACATGCACGGAAAAGTACTAAAAGACTAGTTTCAACCTGTCAGGCATTATCAGTAGTGCACATCCATCGGACCCATCAGACTTCGAAGCCATGAAAAATAGCGGCTTGCGCCACCAGTCAGCAGCTTATGCCACAGGGCCAAAGGGAACAGCATCTGGCCGTCATGATTTCCATGAGTACAACAAAATACGTAAGCCATAAAAGCGCTATACGTGTGTAGTTCGGGCAGAGTGAGGGATAATGGCAAGCTGTGTGAGACAAGGTTGTCCGATGTTACTTTCCCTTTCTAACTTCGCTTTTGACGAAATCATGAAAACTGAATTAGCCAGACATGACCTACAAGGTGTGACACACCACCCAAGCGATCGACTTCTTGACTTGGAGTACGCCGAAGACACTGCTCTAATCTGTGACAGCTCACAAACGTGCCAAGCAGCGTTGGAAATATTAGTACTGGATGTCAATCGTTTCGGGCTGTGCTTCGCTCCCTCGAAATATAAAGTCCTCAAAGATCAGCACAAACCGGCATCTGAGTTGACCCATAGTGCTTATCAGCTAGAAGCGTCCAAATATTCAACTACATGGCCAGCTATATTAGCGCATGTGTGATCGCAAATGAAAAAAACGAACCGTATGGCAAGAGCTCGAGGAGCTTTCGTTTATCTTCCTCCTTTGTGACATCAGTGCGACAACTCTCTCGCTATGCATCCGTCCGTTCAAACCCCTTTACGGTTGCGAAACCTGGCCCATTAGATCGAAAGACATAAAGAAGTAATCTAAGTTCGAGCATCGCGGCATTCGCAGTTTAGCTCATGTCTGGCGGGAACATCGTGGTGAGCAATGAGCATGTTCAACATCTTGTATTTGGTGCAGGAACACCAAGTAAACCGCCTAGCAGTTATATTACGCATCAGTCTCCGATACCTTGGCCACGAATTGCGCATGCCAGAACACTGACTCCCGCGAAGTGTGCAGTTTGCGCGACCGGGACCTGGATGGAGGTCATCATCGTCATCATCAATACGCGATAGCCGACAGTGGGAAACATACCTCAGCTAATGTGCTGCAAAACAAAAACATACTGGATTAAAAATTACAGACTACAAAAGCTACAAAAAAAGTTACAAAACGCCAAATGTCAATGCATTGGACATGAGATGGTGATTGGATATGGAGGCTAAAGAGGACGGGAGGGACAAAAGAGACTTACAACTCATATGCTACTGAGATCAGCCCTTCGCCATGTCAGCTAGTGTATCCAATCAAACGTGTTCATCGTCCTTAGGACCCCAACCCGGCAGTCGGGAAACATCAATCGACGAAAAGTTCGAAGTGATGGACTTCACTACTTTTGACCAAGTTATTGCTTGTCCTCTCCTCTTCTTCTATCCACATGCCAGTCGCGCAAAAAAGCACGTCGCGAGAGTCGGTGTTCTGGCATGCGCAATACGTGGCCCACCATCGGGGCCTGATGCATGACACAAAGGGGCTGAGTGATTCACTAGCTACTACTGTATCAATAAGAACAACAGCAGCCCATTAACCATTTGAACTGATGCTTCGCTGCCACACAACCAGGATGACCTAAGGAATAAAAAGTACTAAGAGGAAGAAAAGGGGGACTTACTGGAAAACCTTAATGCCCTAACCATACCTTCAGGGTCAAGGCGCCTACACCTTGTGTCAACAATATACTGTCACAAACAGCTGGCTATCGTGCAAAGATAAGGCGGCATCGGCGAGAGAGCTTTCTTGCGGCTTTATCCGCCCCGCGTCATAATCAGTCATCACCCCGCAGATAACACAGTGGCAAATTTAAACAGGCAATCCGACAAGGAGACGGCAGCAGACGCGCTACTGGTGTCGGTTGCGAGCCATGTCCTGTAGAGCCTCGAGCCAACCACGAGGGGAATCACGTGGCCCCCAGCTCGGAGGGCAGGACGGACCAGACACTCAGTTTGGTCGTCAGTGACTTCATTTCCCGCTGCCAAGTCAACTTCTGTTCACCTTAAGCCTTGTACTATCCTACACCTGGCAGACTAAACAAGGCCCTCCTAAGTAAGCGGTGACCAGGCATACGTAGCACGTGCGTAAGCCAATGCAAATCATTCAGTGCGATGTACTGTTTTAGGGAGTAAGCATGATTGTCACTACCTAGTACTCGCCTACGCACATCATCGTTGCGGACATGCTGGTGCCATCCGACACCAGCAATGCTTCGCAGACAACGATGATCAAAGTTGTAGACACTTCAGATCTTCAGACCGAAGGGGCCAAGTCTCACTACTATAGAGCAGGACGGCCCTCACTGTGGGTCTTCAGACGGAGGGAAACTTTCTTCTGTCGTCACAGATGTCACAGGTTCAAGAAGGCAGTTCTGGCTTTTGCAATGCGTAAACTAACTTCAGTTTCTATGCGCCCGTTATTGCTGATGCAACTGCCAACGATCAACCACCTCGAGTTCCTCATTAGCAAGCGTCAGGGGGTCATCAAGTGGCTGGTGGTCCTGCAGCAACACTGGACTTTGAATGTGCGAAGCGCATACCAAATAATGGGACCACTCTGGACAGGCTATTCACGGTTGATTGTGCAGCCGCAACATCGGTGGAAAGCAAGAAGATAGTGTCCGCATAATCAAGGTCAACTGCCCTTTCAACAGACAGGACCTGAACGCCTACATCGGGAGATTCCGCAAGGAAACACTCTATGGTAGAAACCACGACGAAATTGAACAAAAACGAAGAAATCGGACAATTCTGACGAACGCCCTTGTAGTCGGAAAGTTACCTGACAGGTGACCGTAGACTCTGACGCGGCCTGTAGTGTGCGAGTATAGAGCACGTAGGATGTTCACATATTTCGTGGAACACCCCTCTGTGCAAGTAATTCGGAACAGAATGCATCAATCGGCTGAATCGTACGCACTCTTGAAATCAAGGAACAAAGATGTTGTCGGTCTGCGTGGCGCTGCTCCAGCACTTAGGGTGAATATATGGTCTATACAGTCACATCCTGGGCGGAAACCTACCTGCTCTTCGCTTATCCGAGATTTCCCTTCCACAGTGAGGTGACGAACGAGAATCGAGGCCAGTGATTTTGTCACAACTGGCGTTAGGCTAATACCCCTATGGTTAGAACAGTCTGTGCGACTGTGCCAATAAAGCGAAGCCGAACACGCTCATTGCTCACTCGGTGTTCCCAACAGACATGAGCTAAGCTTCGAAGGAGACGATGGTCGAATGTAACTAGCCTCTTTATGTCGGCTGAGCTAATGGGCCAGGATTCGCAGCCTTACATGAGGGTTGAACGGACGGCTGTATTGCAAAATCTGCTCAACAGAGCGAAAACTATGTCCTGCCGGCGCCACAGGTGGAGATAAGCAAAAGCACCCCGAACTTTCGCTATACGGTTAGTGGCATCATCTTCAATCCAACGGGTGCTAATATAGCTGCCACATATCAGAATTTTCAGACTACTTCTAGCTGCACACCGCAATAATTGGGTCCCCGTCCATCTTCAGGAGATAGTGCGTTTCGACAGTGCAAAGCAAGGCGCAAAACGACTGACATCTAGGGCCATCTTATCCAGTGCAGCTTGGGGCATTCGGGAGCTATCACAGATGAGAGCAATGTCGTCGCATATCCCACCTCAAGAAGCAGCTCCACATGTCGTGCCCGGCGAACGCAGTTTACATGAATTCGTAAATGATTAAGTTAAAAAGGAAAGGCGGTAGCGTACAATCTCATTTCACACAGCTAGAAATGTTGAAGAGCGGCGACAGCTTGCCGTAAAGACCTCACTCAGCCCGAGCTACACGCGTATAAGGCTCATATAATAGTTACATATTACACGGGCACACACCCGAGTAAACGGTCCCAAAGGGCCCATCGATCCACCGAATCGAAGGCACCTTTGATGTTGAGAAAAACATAACTACGATAGGTGACTAATAAACAAGGCGGTGCTCCAAAAATGACGTAATGTGAAGATGGGGTCAGTGCAATCGCGATTCCGACGAAACACGGCTTGCTCCTCGCGCATCTGGCTTCACGGTGCCAGACAGACCACAGAGGCAAGTGACATAGAGACAACTGAGACCAGACTGACCTCACTGTGATTGATGCATTCCGAACGTTAGCCCACCATGAAAATTGGGAATATGATAAAGCGCCCGTCGGAAAAGTCTGCTGCTCCCTCCGCTTCATTAATAAGTTATGCAAATCATCCAAAGAAGCAGGTCCCCGAATTTCAAGAGGGTTGGATGGAGTCCATTTGCCCCAGAGGCCTTGTTCAATTTCGGCACTCTGATCTCACGCTCGATTTCGGCGCGTGAGAGCGGATCCAAGGGGACGGTCTAGGGAGAAGGGCGGCCATTGGTCGATGGAGAAGCTGGCAACTCTGATTGATTATGATGTTTCTCTAAGTGTTTGGCCCAACGCACCAAGCGTTTTATTAGAATGAATCAAGGGAGGCAGAATCATTCATTCTAATAAATGGGAATTTTTGGATTGCTGAGGACCAGCATATCCCGTGATTCAACCAAGCGTTTTGATAAGCAATGGATAGACTGTCCACTCTCGTCGCGTATGGTCTCGCTAACATCAGGTCTGCTGCTGCTCGGTTCCCGTAACAGACGGAACAACTTCCGATGGCTACCAGTGGCAGTGACTGTCTACATCTCCGATGCACGATAAGACCACTAGGTTTCGCGGACTCTCTTCAGGCTAGCACGCAGTTTTGCCCTGAGGTTTTTGCAAGTCCCATTGTATTCGCTTCCGGCCGGAACACGTCGGCGAACATTCAAGCTCCAGAGACTGCGTAAAGACCCAATGTCCAGGTTTGTAACTTGATTTGCCACATGAAGACATGGCTGTCGCTAATAAGGTCTGGCGGATATGTGACCAGTGATCTTCAAGGGGGTTCAGTGAGCGTTTACTGAGGTCGGATGCCAGGGTACTCTGGTACGCATTCAGTACATCTGACTTCGGCAGTTGGCAAGTATCTATGCGCTCACAGCGCCGTTGCGGACGTCTGCGGAAGGGGGACCGCAGGTCGGCGCGAACAAGTGTGTGATAAGAGTTCACGCTCGTGATCCAAATCGAACGACAGTTTTGGACACAGCCTCTCCAGCGGTAAGTGATCGCATTATAATCGATTTGTGTCCATGGCTGGTATGAGAAGGTTGGGCAAGATGTTACCCTTTTGTGGGTGCAGCGTCGGAAGTCAGCGTTTGTAAGAATGAGGTGCAGCAACCGCACACCGTTATCATTACGGGAGCCTACAAAGTGTTGGCCGCCTGGATGAAGCTCATCAGTGAACAGCTTTCTAAGTTGGCGTTCAAATAACCAGGCATCACCACAGTATCGGTACTTTTTATGTTACGAAGGAGCGTGTTCCATTGATGATAGAATTTGCCCTTCATCGAGCTAGAACTACAATTTTTAGATGCGTAGGCCGTAATGACAAACAGACATCGTTTGTCTCCACGCTGCTTCAATGCGGTGAACGAATCAGTCAATCTGATAGAGCACATCTAACTGTTCATTGGGATCCAATCGTCATAATAAAATCGTCAGCTGTACGCCATAACGCCGCTCCGGTGCCGTGCAACCATCGCCCGTTGAGCGTGGGCTGAGTATACCGCGAGTACGCCCGCCCCTACGCGGATTCGAACTGGTGATCTTTTGATTGCAAACCATGCATGCAGACCACTAGGTCACTGGCTTGGGGGTCAGAGGAATGCTCACAAAAACTTGACCGGAATTTGAAGATGCGTTATCTCCGGGCAGGCGCAATGTGAATGTGCCGGCAGTGTCACATGTTGCGGATCGAAGGGTAATCACAGAAGTCGAAGCTTGTGTGCAAGTTTCTGATATGTAGATGTTGGTCGACAGGGTCCCTAGTACTCGGTCTAATGCTGCCTGTTGGTCAATCTGCCACAAAGTGCTAACATTGAGACATGTCAGTCTCAGCGAGGATCGAGAGCTTTATATAGAAACAGATGAGCTGACGTTGACGGGTTTGGCTGGACATGGACTTGCGACTGGAACGGAGCAAATCCCTGCAATTGCGTTAGTTTTAATCAAAAGACGGACGCTTATCGAAGCAAGGTGGGTGAGGGATAAGAATGGGGGAGTTGAAAACAAGGAGAGTAAAAATGAAGTTGGAGCAGGAAGATAAGGATGAAAAAGCGCGACACGAGAGATAAGAAGACGGGAAGGTTTGAGAAGTAGCATCAAAACCCCTATCCACCTTGCTCGATGCAGCAGATAGGGCACCATTAATTATCCTCTGCAACGGCCAGAGCATCAAGAAATTGTTTGGGGAGAGGGTCAGTGTATTGCGTGGGCAGAATATTGTCAGGTTGCGTAGGCCTAGACCGGAGAACGAGTATGGCTCTCAAACAAAGCCTTTGGTTCAAATACCTGATTGTAGGGCAGCGGGTTTTGGCATTGACTACAGAGACTCCGTTTTATGGAGTAAGGAGCCACCCTCACTGCAATCCTTAAGCTGGAAGGTCAGGAGGGTGAGTTTGTCAGGCCACTAACCAATGACCAATCTGGTACGAGTGGCTCGGAAGGTGCGAAAACCCCGTCCAGCACAAGCCATTGGATCGCTGAAACACACAAACCATCGCAATACGTTGGGATGCAGTCGCATCGCAATTGTCTGGATGGAAGAAGAGAAGTGATGACTTAGGCAAGAGGCATGAAAACCAGCACTCGGAATTTGGCATTGGTTGGTGCCTCGCTATTAATTGGCTATGGTCCCAAGATAGACGAAGAGGTCCGGTTGGATATATTTGTTAACATGGTGGAGACCCGGCTTTAATGACGTTTGTTGTCTCTTTGCCCCTCCTACTCCCCTTTAGCTCCCCATGTAGTAACACACGCATATGTATATTTTTGCATAAGCAACGGTAGGACATTATGCCTATTCAGCTAGTATTCTTCATCAGTTGTACTGACCAAAGATTTTAAAAGTACTTCCGCCAGACAATCGATATACGAACTTCGAACTCTGTTAACCAGTATTAACGTAGCTTCCTTTGCAGTTGTACTCTGTTATTTTGTTATTAATTTGTGCGAGCGTCAAAAATACATCAATGTGAATACAAGCCTCCACTTCTGCGCGACATCTAACAACGACGAAGCGCTAATTCTGAATCTAGCAGGTACGAACCACAGTACCATTGCAGATACATAATGTTATATTACTTGCTTTTCGGTTGTGATTTTGTATTCTGTACTGTTTAGTATCTGGGTTCTACATATATCTTATCTTCTGTGTTGAGGGCACAATACCTGAAATGCTTAGCATGTTTAGCCGACGTGTAACTGATGACGCAATGAAGTCCTGCAATTAAACTTTACAAATAGTCCAGAATGGTTTGCGTAACCCTTTCAGTGTGATTTTAAGCCCAACACAGCTGGACTTGTTATCGTCAGACTATAGGTTTTGCAGTGCATGTAAGAAAATAGATCAGGTGACTTTAAAAATGTAGTTTGAAAACTTGATGTCACAGAGTAGAGAACTGGTTCCAACATCATCTAGAGACGTTGACAACTTAAGAGCTAGCCTAATGAATAGTTGTCACAAACATAAATATATTTCAGCAGCATACGAATAGACATGGGGCTGCAAAAATCATGGAAATCGAAGAAAGATACAGCCGTCGAAAGAGAAAACGGAACATAACACAGAAATTTATGGTTTGCCACGAATACGTTAAGGCCAAACAAACTAGTAACGGTATTATTACATGGGAGCGAATGCAGTCAGTTAGAGGGTTACGATCAGAGGAGTAATAAGCTCTGAGCCAGACAACAGTTCCGGCATAGTGCCAACTGATAGGGTGGATTATATTTGTAAAATGCAATACACCCACAGTGACGAATGTAAGATCCAAAAGTTCCTAGCAGGCAAGGACAAAACAGGAGAGTTAGGGAAACAACTGACCAGCTGCCTGTGAATGAAACAAGCAAAATTGTCATGAAAAAAGGATTCGAAAATCTGAAGCCTTCCGTAGACACCTACCGAGATTATACGATATTCATAAGGTTCAAAAGGAAGGTGTCCCAATGCGTCCAATCACGGAGATGGTGAGTTCTCCCCATCATTTGCTGACACAACAGATGGTGGAGAAGCTACAGTCGTTACGAAACATGGTCTGCACTTATTGCGTGATACGCCACTGAATTCATTGAGAGGATAAATCTATATTGCGAAAGTTAGGTGATATTGTTTGATATATATATATATATATATATATATATATATATATATATATATATATATATCAAACAATTACATTACAATCGGTTGAGTGCCACAACAACAAAAAATAGAGTAAAAGGGAAAACGACAGTCTCACAGTAAGTGCGTCATTGCGTACGGTCTTTGGCCATTCCCAGTAACGTTTGCAACCAGATGTGTTCGGAGTGCTTTGGTCCCCAACCCGGAAGTCGAAAACGACCAACAACGGACGATTTCCACGTCGTCAGATCCTAATTTTGCACTGACTTCCTTGTCGTAACTTCCATCCCACGCCTGCGCTCGCAAATAGGGCACGTCGTGGTAGCCGCTGGGCAGGCATGCGAAGCACATGCTCAAGCCAGAAAAGTCTCCGCAGTGAAATTATGCCACTGATCGGTAGGCGGAGTATGTCAGATTTGAAGACTCGCCGGCAGACTCCCTCATTACTGACAAGATGCTTCCATCGAACATTAGCAATGCTTCGCAGGCAGCGGTGATGGAAGACAAATAGCCGGTGAACATCACATTTGCGAACGGGTCAATTCTCACAGCCGTACGGCAAAATCGCTCGTGCTGCAGCAATATAGACTCGTCCCTTGTGAGCGAGACAGAGGTCACGATGAAGCCACAGGCAACGAAGGTCAGTGTAACCTACTCTAATCTTGGAGACATGCAACGAGATCTCATCCGTCAAATTGCCAATACTAAGGCAAATGAAATTGCTGACCACTTTCAGTGGATGCCCCGAAAGGGCGAGAGAAGCAGATGCACCTGGCCAGTCTTGTAACAGGACCTTACATTTGGAAGAGGTAATAGTCAACCCAAATTGGGAGGCGGACATCTCTAGTGTAAGTAGCGCATGCTGAACGGCCTGGTAGAACTCACAAATCACAGGGATGTCATCTGCGTACTCCAAGTCTCGAAGGCGGTCATCGAGAAACAGTTCAATATGGCAGAACTTAAAGTTTTCCAAGGCAGTTTCCAGGTTCTCGTCCATGGCGAAGTTGCACAAGAATGGTGAGGTTGCGTAACCCACTTCAACACCACTAGTGATACTGAAGGGGGGGGGAAAGTCTCCGTAAGTTCGCATGCAGCCAAAAGTTTGACGGCAAATGGCACGGAGAATGCTGTGATGGACTTCTCAGGTACTCCCTTATCCAGTAACCAGTCCCATAGCCACTTTGTAAACAGAGTCAAACGCGGCTTGAATGTCCAAAAATGTGACTACGGTTGGTCGACTGAACGTATGGCGGTGTTCAAATATCTGGCGGATTGTAAAAATGTGTGCAACGCGACTGCGACCCGGGCGAAACCCAGCTTTGCTGTTCCCACAGGTGCTGTTCCCGTAGGTAACTGAGCCTCTGTAAGAGTAGAGCAGCAAGAAGTTTGGATGCGACACGAATGAGATTGATTCCAAGATGATTGGAGCAAAGGATCTGGTTCACTTTTTGTAGACAGGTACAACATCCGCTAATTTCCAGTCGGATGGATAGTTTCAGTAGTCCAAATACGATGAAAGAGGGATGTCAGTTCACGGGAGAGATCAGGACCTCCCATATTTGAAGAGAGCAGGAAGAAGTTCATCTGGGTCAGGTGAATTGTGGCGCTTAAGCAGGGGAAGCTCATGGGAAACCTCAGCCTCAGTCGGTGGAGAAACATCCACACACCAGAAAACACTGTGAATCTCGGAAGATGCAGTCCGTTGTGCTGGCGTCCAGTCGAACTGATCTTCAAATTGATCTGTCCAGCGAACCGGACGACGGTGACGACTGTGAATTAGTTCAGCGTCATTTTCACGCAAAAACTCACTCACTCTTGGCATTCTGTCTCCCATGGGGATAATAAGTTTTCGAGAACTTCCTGTAGAGGATGCCCACTACATCTTGAAGTGTGCCCACATACCTCACGATCCTTCCTGAATAGCTGTCTGAGCATAGAACCTAGGGTTCTGAGCACTGCGCTGTACTCAACTCCAGGGGGAATTGTTCGACGGCTTTCTATTAATTGGAGAGACTGTTCGGAGATCCAATGACTAGCAGCGCGTCTAGTAAAGCCACAGATCAAGGTAGCGGACTTCCGTAAGGTGCTCTGAATCTGTGCCCAGTATGTCTAAACATCGGAGGATAGAGAGCGAAGGTAGGAGTCTAGTGTGTGCTGAAATGCGCCAAGAACAATGGGGACGGCGAGCTTGTCGGTGTCAAGCCGTTTCCTGCGACGCTGTCAAGTGCCTCCAAAGAGTAGAACGATTTTGGCACACATGAGCAAATGATCCGAAGTCAAGTAAGTGTTCCAAATTGACTTGCAGTCCAGTATGCAGCCTCACCAACGGTAACTAGTAGCGATGTGGTCAATCTGCGTCCAAGCGTGGCCAGGTACCGGTGGTCGCCAGGTGGCTCGTTGGCGCCAGGAACGTTGGAAATTGGTCCAGGAAAGGAACAAGCCGTGGTCGGCGCACAGTTGAATGAGTTGAACGCTGTTGTACGTCCGGTGAGCACCGTGGTATTGTTGACCCCAAGTTCGCGTTCAATAACCTCTAGTCTACCGACTTGCGCATATAGGTCTCCGGCGAGTAATAGAATGTCTGTGCGGCGTTTCTTGCGGTCGATGAGTTGGCGGTATAACTCATCTTTAGCTTCATTCATGCTGCAGTCTATAGAAGCGTACGCCGCTCCTATGAATAAGCATCGCCTACTGGTCCCGTGGCTGGAACATCGCATTGAGCTTACCAAGCGGACTGCACAAGGACGGCTATTGACCGGGAACCAGTAGTCAATGAGCTCTGCCTCAGCACGAGCGCTTAACGCAATTCCTACGCTGGCGAAGTCATAGGCTCTCGCTGTCGCAACTCCAGATACGCGCAATGTTAATGTGCAATCGGAACTTGAGGACGGTGAGAGAAGTTGCAGCGTTGTGCTGGAGTCTTGTAAACGGGTTTCGATTAGGCAGCAAACGTCGAATAAGAGAGTTTCCAAAGTTCGCACAAGAGCAGCTTGTGATCCAAGCTGTATACGCGTTCGAGCATTGACCGTAGCTAGCCTAAAGAGCGAGCGAGGTGCAATAAAAGCCTTGCTGTTGGAACTGGATTGTGTGCGATCGGTTTTGAATGGTTCATTGATGAGGTCACAAGGACCGTCTTTATTTGCAATGCGCTTTTGGAGACTCGAAATGGGTAGGTTGAATAGATGTGGAACGAAGGTAGTTTGCGGTGCGGTAGTGAGGTTTAGCATGCACGGCCGCCAGCACCTCGGCCAAAGGGAGAGTCCTGAGAGGAAGTATTACTTTGATGCACGTTAAATGTTCAGTTCACATTCAATGGTGAAATATACCGTCAGATTGCCTGACGAAATGATCTCCTTTGTGGCAAAATTAGAACATGCCCAGTTGGAGCGCACATCGGCAAGACTGAAGTGCACGTACGTTTTATTGACGACAGCGGAAAACATGCGGTGCAGTTGTTAACAGATATCAATGACGCATATGAGAATATCCGGTTCGCCTGTGAACACGAGTTCTGAGACCGGTTACCTTTCCTGGATGTAGAAGTTATCCCCATCTTGAAATATAAAGGTACACAAAAAGCACACATAGACTGGACAGTAAATTAACTTCCAAAACACAATACTTTCAAAAGTTTAGTCCGATCTCTCGTCTTCAGGTGCGCAGTATTTGCACACTGGATACGGGCAACAAAGACGTACGGAGAACCAATGACGTCCCAAGAAAAAATGTTTATCCCGAAGGCTATCCTGCTGAACAACCTCCTCATGGTGCTAGCTGGGTGATTCGGGATTATCTCGGTCCAGCGATGGTTCGGACGTAGTGTTCCAGAACGTGGTGGGTTTCCGCATGGCAAGCGTTCTCCCTATAAAAAGCCACGTGTCCGTTTAACAGGACTGCGACGTGTGGATGTGACTCGCCACTAGACAAACTCACTGACCCTTGTTTCACCTTGGTGAAGCAGTGTATCCCAACACTTTGCTGCTGAAATCGTAGGAAGAGTTGAGCCCCTGGTTGAAAACTCACAAACGAAAACGTATGAACTGAGCAATCAGCTATCGGCTTTCAACGGTTGCGAATCTCTGACTACAATCCGCTGCGTTGCTGGTAGGCTATTGAGCCAAAGGCTCGGGATGAAGTCCCCTAAGACAACTCCCTACTTCGGCTTCGACAATCAGGTAGTATCGAGCCGTCTGTGAAAACCATAAATTTCGCAATTACTACTAGGTCGCTCAGTTCTGCTGCTACTTTCTATGCTACTGGTGCTTCTCCATCACACGGTAACTTTTCTCTTGTTGATAATCCACAACCTGTTGAATCTACTTCCAATGCTCGTCTCAATGATATCCAAACCGTTGGGACATAATCTATCCTTCGAGCTAGTTCTTCATGCCACATAGAAGCGTTCAATCTTCGGATCCTCCTATAGATTGGATAATAGGCTGGTCTGTCACGCACTCTAGAGTACCTCGCAACAGATGTTTGTTACCCTTCAGATCCTCCACTGCAGGACCCCAGCAATGTGATGAAGTTGTCGTCCCCGGCTCCTGTTGAAACCACATTATCCACGCCTGCCTGAGGACAAGTAGGTAGCAGCAGCCGGCTAAGCTGGTGTCGGTAACGCAGCTCACTGTGCAGCTGCTGTTCAGTCGACATCACACTCCCAAGGTAGCTGAAGCGAAAGGTGGTTTCCAATACTTCAGCACCAATGCTATTTGAGGCAATATTGAAGATTGTACCTCCGGTGAAGGCTGAAAGAGACAGACAGTTTTGCTTGTGTTGATGGTGAGCCCAAATTTTGCCGCTGTTGAAGCCAGAACACTAGTCATATGCTGCAACTCATCCGCGCTGTGTGAAAACAACGCACAGTCGTCAGCAAACAGCAACATACGGATAGTTATCTCACAGACTAGAGTTCTCGCACCGACATGACAGATGTTCAGCAACCCACGATCAATACGGTGCTCCACACGGCATAAAAAGCACAAGACATCATTGCATGAAGATAGATATTAAACAGGGCAGGAGCTACGACACAGCCTTGCTTCACACAAGAGACAGCTGCAAAGTCATCCGAGGTCTCTCCACTCAGCTGCACCCTCGCTCGCATACCACTGTGCAGACATTCAATTAAACTTACAAACTTACGCTGGCAACCAAACTTACCCAACACCAGCCACAATGCCTCGCGGTTCACCGTATCAAATGCCTTGGTGAAACCAACAAAAACAGGTACAATGGCTGGTGTCGTTCTCTGCACTTCTCCTGCAACTGACGTGTCGAAAACTTCAGATCTATAGTGCTGCGACCCGCACGGAATCCACACTGCTCTTCCACCACGTTAGGTTCCACAACCTGAATGACGAGGCGGGTGAGCAGGATTCGGGCAATCACCTTGCCCACACAACTCAACAAGTTGATACCACGATAATCCGTGGCACAGTGCTTGCTCCCTTTGCCCTCGTACAGTGGTAGCACAAGGGCATCCTTCAGCTCAGCGGGCACCTCCTCAATCCACACGCGTTGCACCAAGTGGTGCAGCGCAGTCAACAACGCAGGGCCGCCGTGTTTCAATACTTCAGGCGGGATCCCGTCGGCCCCAGCAAACTTGCCGTTTCGCAGCTGAGCAAGTGCTCTCTGCGTCTCATCCAGTGTCAGCGTGTCCGTCAGATTAGCCTTCACATCGTGCTGCTTGAGGCCGTTCAATGTAGGTCAGTCGATCTCTGAACGGTTGTTCAAGAGACAGTCAAAGTGATTTCGCCAGATCTGCATTATGTCTGCAGTCTGTGTGCAGGTAGCGCCTGAACTACCATCGATCAGTGTCCTCAGCGGCTCCAACCTCGGTCCATACACCGCCTTAGAGGAGTCAAAGAATTCCTTGTATTGGCGGTGTTCGGCGTAGCATTCCATCTGCTTCGCCTTCTCCGTCCACCATGCACTTTTTATGCGACGGAGCTCTCGGGTCAGTCGCCGTCGAAGTTTGCGAAACTGACTACTCTTTCCCAAGTCACTGGGGTCTGTAACATGTGCAGCAAATGATGCACACTTCCTCGACACCAATGCGCAGTTGCCGCATTGCTCTCATCAAACCAGTCGAGCCGCTTACAGTTTGCGCGCCCGATGGTCTCCTCGGCAGCGGTTGTCACCCAGTCGCGAATGTGGTGCCCCAGGTCGTCCACTGTGGCTATGCAGTCCACATCACACAGGCGTTCAGACATCGCCTTCTCCAGCTCAGTACGTTGCGCCAGTGCCGAGGAAGAGAATGTTAAATTTACGTCGATTCACAGCGGGAGTGCAATACATAGATTTACGAAAATATATGTACAGTTCGGTTCGCACCAACTTGTGATCAGTGCCACACTCAGCTCCACGCAGTACACGTGTCATGCGCACTTCATGCTGACGTACGATGACATAGTCGAGCAGGTGAGGGTGACCACTCCATGGGTGCATCCAAGTTGCTATATCACTCGCACTCAGTGCAAACCGAGTGTTCGTGATCGTCAGGCCGTGAGTGGCACACAGTGAGAGCAGCCTGTCACCGTTCGCATTCGCTGAACCAATGCCATGTGGACCGATAACATCTGTTCACGCTGATGCATCACGCCCAACGCGCGCGTTGATATCACCCAGCAGAAATAGTCGGTCGCTCCTCGGCACAGACCGTATCACGGAGGATAGCTGAGTATAGAACTGATCACGCGTGTCATCAGGATAACATATGGTCGGACCGTAGATGCTTATAAAAGTGACAAACTTACCTCTGCCCAGTCGTAGGCATCATCGGTCATCAGTCGCGCGCTGATGCCTGTTGGTTCACCCACCAGCTGGCGATGAAGGCGATCGGATACTGCAAATCCGACCCCATGGTCACGTGGTGCTAAGGCGGCGTTGCCCACCCAGCAGTATATGTAGCCAGCATCTGGTTCATGCAACTTACCTTGCTCAGCGAGCCGGGTTTCACTGAGCGCCGCAATATCGATTTTGTAGCGCGCCAGTTCCATCGCGACGAGTGCAGCGCGTCGCTCCGTGTGCTTGCTGGAGTTCTGGTCCAGTAGTGTGCGCACGTTCCAGGCTATTGTGCGCAGAGGCTGGTGGTGGCTAGATCCTGACAGATGGTCTACCCGCTGCTGCTACTGTTGTGCCATTGGCTCATGTCCTGGACGCCTCCTCGTGGCGACCGCTGGGTGGGAGTTGGGTTTCGCCCTTCTCCTTGCTAAGATCCAAGACACCAATCCGCATGAGTCAGTGAACTGACCATGTGCTAGACCCGCTGCCTTTCGGGTGTTCATTTAATCGAAGGCCTTGTCTGAGGACCCGAGCCGTTCTCCTGTCAGGTGTGGGTGCCCTGCCAGTATCCTAGCCCATCCTCCTCGGAGATTAGGAAGTGGTCGATGGCCCTCTTCCCGTAAAACCTAGCCATGGGAGACAACAGATCTACGCGTTATAAGCTCACAGCTTGATTGGCGTAGAGCACGAGCGCCACGCATTGTCTCTGATGGATGGAGGGCATCTCCGGGTGTTCAATGGTTTGCTACTGCCCGCCTCAAGCCAGGCAGCCTCTGGTCAAATTGGTGCAAATCCGCCAAAACCCACCTGCGTCTGGTCGTGGTCGCAGTTGCGTATTCTATTACGGTCGCAAAATATATATAAATCGTTCTAGTATCTCAAAGGCTGTGTGTGACGGCCGTCAAGCAGATCCCAATCTGCCTCTGTAATCACATTCGCGAGCTGGATCTGCTCCCCACTGCCTTGTGCGTCAGGTTATTGATCCAAAGGCTCTGGGTGAAGTCCTTCAAGCAAACCTCCAAACCACCCACTGCCTTGTGGGTCAGGCTATTGAGCCAAAGCCTCTGGGTGGAGTCCCTCAAGCAAACCTCCGGAGCACAACGACCACCACGCGTGCGATTGCCCACCAATACAATCGTATGCCTGCGCGCAAAGCACTCAGCATCGGGTGCTCGAACGTGCGGACTCTACTGGACCAGAACTCCAGCAAGCACACGGAGCGACGCGCTGCACTCGTCGCGATGGAACTGGCGCGCTACAAAATCGATACTGTGGCGCTCAGTGAAACCCGGCTCGCTGAGCAAAGTAAGTTGCATGAACCAGGTGCTGGCTACATATACTGCCGCCTTAGCACCACGTGACCATGGGGTCGGATTTGCAGTATCCGATCGCCTTCATCGCCAGCTGGTAGGTGAACCAACAGGCATCAGCGCGCGACTGATGACCGATGATGCCTACGACTGGGCAGAGGTAAGTTTGTCACTTTTATAAGCATCTACGGTCCGACCATATGTTATCCTGATGACACGCGTGATCAGTTCTATACTCAGCTATCCTCCGTGATACGGTCTGTGCCGAGGAGCGACCGACTATTTCTGCTGGGTGATATCAACGCGCGCGTTGGGCGTGATGCATCAGCGTGAACAGATGTTATCGGTCCACATGGCATTGGTTCAGCGAATGCGAACGGTGACAGGCTGCTCTCACTGTGTGCCACTCACGGCCTGACGATCACGAACACTCGGTTTGCACTGAGTGCGAGTGATATAGCAACTTGGATGCACCCATGGAGTGGTCACGCTCACCTGCTCGACTATGTCATCGTACGTCAGCATGAAGTGCGCATGACACGTGTACTGCGTGGAGCTGAGTGTGGCACTGATCACAAGTTGGTGCGAACCGAACTGTACATATATTTTCGTAAATCTATGTATTGCACTCCCGCTGTGAATCGACGTAAATTTAACATTCTCTTCCTCGGCACTGGCGCAACGTACTGAGCTGGAGAAGGCGATGTCTGAACGCCTGTGTGATGTGGACTGCATAGCCACAGTGGACGACCTGGGGCACCACATTCGCGACTGGGTGACAACCGCTGCCGAGGAGACCATCGGGCGCGCAAACTGTAAGCGGCTCGACTGGTTTGATGAGAGCAATGCGGCAACTGCGCATTGGTGTCGAGGAAGTGTGCATCATTTGCTGCACATGTTACAGACCCCAGTGACTTGGGAAAGAGTAGTCAGTTTCGCAAACTTCGACGGCGACTGACCCGAGAGCTCCGTCGCATAAAAAATGCATGGTGGACGGAGAAGGCGAAGCAGATGGAATGCTACGCCGAACACCGCCAATACAAGGAATTCTTTGACTCCTCTAAGGCGGTGTATGGACCGAGGATGGAGCCGCTGAGGACACTGATCGATGGTAGTTCAGGCGCTACCTGCACACAGACTGCAGACATAATGCAGATCTGGCGAAATCACTTTGACTGTCTCTTGAACAGCCGTTCAGAGATCGACTGACCTACATTGAACGGCCTCAAGCAGCACGATGTGAAGGCTAATCTGACTGACACGCTGACACTGGATGAGACGCAGAGAGCACTTGCTCAGCTGCGAAACGGCAAGTTTTCTGGGGCCGACGGGATCCCGCCTGAAGTATTGAAACACGGCGGCCCTGCGTTGTTGACTGCGCTGCACCACTTGGTGCAACGCGTGTGGATTGAGGAGGTGCCCGCTGAGCTGAAGGATGCCCTTGTGCTACCACTGTACGAGGGCAAAGGGAGCAAGCACTGTGCCACGGATTATCGTGGTATCAACTTGTTGAGTTGTGTGGGCAAGGTGATTGCCCGAATCCTGCTCACCCGCCTCGTCATTCAGGTTGTGGAACCTAACGTGGTGGAAGAGCAGTGTGGATTCCGTGCGGGTCGCAGCACTATAGATATGAAGTTTTCGACACGTCAGTTGCAGGAGAAGTGCAGAGAACGACACCAGCCATTGTACCTGTTTTTGTTGGTTTCACCAAGGCATTTGATACGGTGAACCGCGAGGCATTGTGGCTGGTGTTGGGTAAGTTTGGTTGCCAGCGTAAGTTTGTAAGTTTAATTGAATGTCTGCACAGTGGTATGCGAGCGAGGGTGCAGCTGAGTGGAGAGACCTCGGATGACTTTGCAGCTGTCTCTTGTGTGAAGCAAGGCTGTGTCGTAGCTCCTGCCCTGTTTAATATCTATCTTCATGCAATGATGTCTTGTGCTTTTTATGCCGTGTGGAGCACCGTATTGATCGTGGGTTGCTGAACATCTGTCATGTCGGTGCGAGAACTCTAGTCTGTGCGACAACTATCCGTAGGTTGCTGTTTGCTGACGACTGTGCGGTGTTTTCACACAGCGCGGATGAGTTGCAGCATATGACTAGTGTTCTGGCTTCAACAGCGGCAAAATTTGGGCTCACCATCAACACAAGCAAAACTGTCTGTCTCTTTCAGCCTTCACCGGAGGTACAATCTTCAATATTGCCTCAAATAGCATTGGTGCTGAAGTATTGGAAACCACCTTTCGCCTCAGCTACCTTGGGAGTGTGATGTCGACTGAACAGCAGCTACACAGTGAGCTGCGTATCCGCATGTCGAAGGCAGCGGCGGCATTCGGGAAGCTTGAGTACCGAGTGTGGAACAACCATCAGCTTACAGTTGGCACGAAGCTGATGGTGTACAAATCCATGGTACTGTCCGTTCTTCTATACGGCAGTGAAACGTGGACGATGTACTGGCGGGATGTGCGATATCTCGAGCGGTTCCATCAGCAGTGTCTGCGACGAATTTTGTGGATCGGTTGGGGCGCCAGAGTTGCAGACACGGAAGTGTTGCGCCGAAGTGGGATGTATGCAGTGGACTGCATACTTTTACTGAGACACCTGTGGTGAATCGGTCATGTGTGGTGTATGGATTCAACGCGGATACCGAAACAACTCTTATACGGTCAGCTGAGTTTTGGGAAGCGACATGTGGGGAAACCAAAGTTACGTTACCAGGACATGATCAAAGTGAGCCTCTCACGTTCTAATCTTGCTTGCATGTCATGGGAATCAAAGGCGGTTGATCGGCGTGCATAACGCAATCTAAGCACAAAGGCAGTTTCCGAAGTGCGGAAAAAAGACCCCATACATGCAGAAGAAGCGGCAAGCACCGATGGGTTGTATTCTATCGACATCGAGCGTATGGTGCTGTAGCACATGCGATCGCGAGTGCCTGAGTCAGGCAGGCCTAGTGAGCCATGAGCGAGGCCACTCGGGACCACTACCGAAGCGACGACGGGTCCTGCAGAGAACGTAGGCAGAACCGGCGCAGCGTTTGTAGGTACGCTGTATTCGGTTTACTAACAGCGTGCTTGCATGCTAATTCTATTTTTTCAGGTGGTGGGTTTTCAATTTAAATTTTGTCCTAATGCTTTTCCTTGTTATGTAACCGTCTTCCAGTACTCTCTTCTATAAACTTGCACACGTCGCTTAAGCCAATCGTAGTTAATTTCGATAATATTTTCGTGTTTGTAGCATTTCCGTAAAATAAAGTTCTTGACATCGTGAACTTACCTCGTACTCGCTGGTAAACAACTTATTTCATATGCACATTAATATAAGATTTATGTCCGTTTCCTTATGCATTACTCGATTTATTTTCTTGGTTATCTTTCTATCAAATGATTGGCTGTTGTTTGATATCCCAGGTGTGGCTGCGCTTGATGTGCATGTTGACAAGGTGCCTACCTGTCTATTGCCGACTACCCCGTCTATACTGGCTCCAGGAGACAGGTGGTCGTTGCTGGAGGGGACAGGGTGCACGGTCCATGTGGCCGTGTTAGCATCAAAGTGTGGTTCCATGTAATCAGTGTGGAGCGCACTACGGTCCAGCCACCGCATTGTGTGCATTTGATTCCCCAAAATACAGGGTGCTTGTGTTTGCCTGTGAAGGGGTGTGGGCCGGCCCCGTTGACGAAACGTGGCTCCCATCCGCATGCCTCCCGGTCTTATTCCTTCGGGTTTACACTGGATATGGGGTGTGTGGATGGAGCTGTGGGTAGTGCAGCGCAAGCCATCCATGGTCCCTCTGTAGGCGCCAGCGTCCTGTGGCTTGCCACAGTGACAGGCAAATCCGAAACCGGATGCCGCCAGCCATATATATATATATATATATATATATATATATATATATATATATATATATATATATATATATATATATATATATATATATATATATATATATATATATATATATATATATATATATATATATATATATATATATATATATATATATATATATATATATATATATATATATATATATATATATATATATATATATATATACCTAAGCTTCTTGCAAACGCTTCTGTAGTAGTACATTTCACTAGTGTAGGGGAAGTAAATGCCAACTACGTACTATGCGGTTAGTGAGGAATTTTGTCCGGAAATCCAGTCTACACTTATGAGTCATGAGCTTCAGATGGCGTCCCCGCAGGTGGTGCGACGTAGCTAGTTCAAAGAGATCGGTAGGATTAAAGCGACAAAGACACCTCATAATCTTAAACGTTTCTCAGATCTCCCCTTAGTCTGCGTTGTTCCAATGAGAACAAGTCTAAATAATCCAGGCGGTCAACATAGGACGTCTCACACTGGCCTACAATCATTCTGGTGGTTAGTCTGTACCATCTCTATGCAAGTGATATTCCTTAGAAAATAAGGTGTCCAAGCCTGAACACAATACTCTAAGTGCGATTGAACCACTGCGTGGTACACTGGGAAAAAGAGCACGTTTAATATTACGCAACGCACTCCTGAGGCGAAAATGGTCTTTCCGGGATCTGTTAGCAGCATAATGGCACTGCGTCGAAGGCCTGAAGCTATCCACTATAACGATACCAATGTCCTTCGCCTTGTCTATACAATGTAATGTCATGGACCCAGTGAGTGTTTGTACCGTAATCCCAACGCTACTGGATGATAACAGCTATTTGTTCGCGTTCAATGGCAAGTACCAGGATTCAGACCACTTTCCAACTCGGCTTGTGGCCGAGTGGTCTACACGCCTAGCTTGCAATCATGAGGTCGCCGGTTCGAACCCGAGTAGAGGCGGTCGTCCTCGCGGTATAACCAGCCCGCGCGCAAATGGTGGTGGCCGCGCAGCAGCGAAGCGCAGTTACGGCGTAAAGCTGACGATCATTATATTTAGACAACCTATTCTTATCTCCCCTACTGATAAGCCTTACGTCATTCGTAAAAACATAAAAGGGTTCTCAAGGAGTGGAGCTAAATCATGTATAAAAATAAGAACCAACAACGGCCCTAACACTGGACCCTGGGGAACCCCGCTATGAGCAGCGCCCATGCTAGATCTAGTCTCGCCAATACTGACACCGATAATAAAGTCATCAGTTGGGGATGCAACCCAAACTAAGTCAGCTTCTCTAGTAAAAAACGATTAACCGAGTCAAATGCATTACTGAAGTCTAGATGGCATACCTCGGCTGGAATCCCCATATAGAGGTATCGAGTTATTTCGCCAAAGAAATACGACAGGTTTATAAGACATGACTATTTTCTAACGAAGCCATGCTGTTCCGCTCCAATCAAGTGGTTAGTAGGTAAGTGCGCACAAATTCGGTGCTTAGTAAGTTTCTCCAGACACTTAAGCCAGGTCTAATACGTCTGGCCGTCAAGAGGATACAAAGTTGCTCAGATCGCGCTTGTTCAGCAGATGTTAGCAAATGTTACACGCAAGCCGCTGTAGGAAACGTTGGCCATGCTTGAAGCATCAGAAATCCGTTAATCCAGATTTGCGGAGGAATCCGGACCACTAGCCAAAATTGTACAATACGGAGATGTTTCTACACCGCCCCTGCATCGCTTTAATTCAGAAACGCGGGCCCAGCTGGCATTAGAACCCGGATCCACTCGTCTCCGAAGTGAGCATCACATTCCTAGTTGACGTACTTCACGGGATGATTTCCATCTTCCTAGAAAAGACAAAGAACAGACATTCTCCAGTAAGCGGGTAATAACCATCGCAATGAGACTGGACCTTACCGTGATGCGATGGTTTGTGTGCTTTAGTGATTTATTAAGCTATGGTAGGTGGTGCCTTTGCACCTTCAGAACCACTTCTACCAGACTGCTCAACGGTTAGAGGCCAGAAAAACTCAGTCTCCTGGTCCTCCAGGTTGGGGGTGGGATGAGGGTGGCCCCTTATTCCTTAAAACGGACTCCTTGTAGCCCAACGGCAAACCCGCTACCTTGCAGTTAGATTTTTGAACCAAAGGCTTTGGTTGAGAAACCTAATCGTTCTCCGATCTATGCCTGGGCAACCTGACAGTATCCTGTCCATGCAATATAATGAATCTCTCGTCAAACAAATTCCTGATAGCCAGGCCACCGCAGAGGATAAGCAACGGTGCCCTGTCTGTTGCATCGAGCGGGGTAGATAGGGGTTTGAATGCTACTGCTCAAGCCTTCCCGTCTTCTTACTCCCGTTCTTAAGCTATTTCTCCTTTATGGTCCCGTTCCAATCCACTTTTATCCCAGCAGTTTTCAAGCTCTCGATTTTTGGATCTCCTCCAATATACTTTGCTAGGCGTATATCTTCTAGTTTCAACTCACATGCAAACGCGGAGCGTTACTCCTGTGCTGTCGACAAGCCCATGTCCAACCAAGTGGTCCACCCCAGTTCATCGGCTTCCATTTGGAGCCATCGATCCTCCTTCAGATTGGCATGCCTCAATGTACGCACATTGCTACAGATCGGTCAAAAGGCAGCACTTGCCCGAATTTTAGAGACCCTCTCCGTCGATATTTGCTGTTTATCGGAGACGCGCCTGCAAGATTCGAGCTCTCTGCTCACTCTGCGATCCCCTTCCGGTGACGTAAGCATTAGTTTCTCATTGCGCCTATCCGGTGACGATGCAGCTTCAAGCACCGGCCAAGCTGGTGTTGGCTTTGCCCTGAGTCCCGGGTTGAAGCTGCTCTGATTGTTTGGATCACAATCAGTAGCCGGATGGGTGCGGTCGGATTGGCTGGCTCGTTCAAAGCTTTGAAGTTGTGCGGGACTACTAGGTGTCATTGTCATCGTTGCCTAGGCGCCCACGAACTGTAGTGATGATTCGGTAAAAAACGACTTCTACCGCCAACTGACTGAGCTCTTTTGCCACAGAAGAAGCACGGACACTTGTGCTCGCGGATGATCTGAACGCACAAGTTAGAAAGATCACTGATGAAATGCAACTTGGCAGTCAGCACGGTGTAGGCTCCCGTAATGTTAACGGTGAGCGGTTACTTCATTTGTGTGAAGATGCACGCTTATTTCCTGCGAGCACTAAATTCCGACAAAGCACCCGTCGCAGGATGACTTGGCGCACAGCAGCATCGAACCAGCCTTGGACGCAAATTGATCACACTGCAAGCAGTTACCACTGGAGAGGCTGCATCCAGAATTGTCGCTCGATTTGGAGCACAAGTGTGGACACCGACCATGCACTTGTAGGTGCTAACTTCTGGCCGACGCCCACGATAACGCTGTGAGCGCATTGACGCCAGCCAACTGTTCTGAATACCTATCAAAGTACGTTTACCTGCGAGTTGAGTAAGCGCTCGTTGGAAAGAATTGAAGGGCACTGGCCACATGTTCAGCAGACCGTACTAACAGCAGGCAAATCCTCATAAGTCTAATAGCCAACATGGACATTGGGTCTCTTCGCGGTCTCTGGGACTTATCGATGCCCGCCGGCATATTCCGGTTGGAAGCGAACACAACGAAATTCGCAAAGAGCTTAGGGCAAAACTCCGTGCTAGCCTGAAGAGAGCGCGAATCCTGGTGATCTCTTCGTGCGTCAGATGAAAGTAGCCGTCGCCCTAGGTAACCATCAAAAATTATTCCCTCTGATACGGGAAACGGGCAGCAGGAGACTTGGTGTTAGTGAAACAATTAGTGGCGACAGTGGACAGCATAACCACAACTCGTCTAAAGGTTTGGAGTGTTGGGCTGAGCATGTAATCGGCCGGAATTATTCTATTCCTCACCGGCTACTGATCGTCCTGTTCCGTGGGCTGTCCCTTTGGATCCGCTCTCTCGCGCAGAAGTCCAACGTAAAATCGGACTGTTGAAGTTGTACAAAGCCGCGGGACCAGACAATCTTCCTCCAGCCCTCTTCAAATTCGGGACCCTGCTCCGGTTGATGATTTACACGAATTACTAGCAAAACCGTGGGAGCAGTAAACCGTCCGTACCGACTGGAGCCGCTCCGTTATTGTTCCCAACGATCAATGAGGCACGCGTGCGGAATGCGGCAACCATGGAGAAATCAGTCTGATCCCCATCGCCTTCAAATTACTTGCCTCTGTAATCCCTCACAGACTGACTGGCGCTTCGTGAGGAGCAAGCCGGGTTTCGTCGGGGTAGTGGCTGCATGGACCACAGCTTCACTTTGCGTCAGTTGTTGGAGCACCGTCATACATACGGCCCACGGTTGTCGTGTTGCTCGACATCAAAGGGGGCTTCGACTCGGTTGATCGAAGTGCCCTTTGAGACTGTACTCAGGAAAGGTGTACCCGAGAAGTATGTAAATATTATCCGAGCATTATAGACGCGTAGCACGGGCAGAGTGAGGGCTTACGGCAAGCTGTCTTTGCCCTTTAATATCTCCAGTGGTGTGAGACAAGGATGCTCGTTGTCACTCCTCTTCAACTTCGCTATTGACGAAGTCATGGAAATTGCATTTACAGGACAGGACTTAGGTGTGGAGCTACTCCCAAGAGAACGACTTCTTGTCTTGGAGTATGCGGACGACATTGCCCTTATCTGTGACAGCTCACAGACGTGCCAAGCTGCACTGTCCAGATTAGCACTGGCTGTCAGTCGCTTCGGGGTTTGTTTTGCACCATCGAAGTGCAAAGCTTTCCTCCAAGATTGACAGGGATTGCCTCCTTCGTTGACCCTTGGTGGGGATCAACTGGAAGTCTTTCAGAAGTTCAACTACCTGGGAAGTTGTATCAGCGTCCTTGAGATCGAAGATGAGATCACGAACCGTATAGCAAAAGTTCGAAGTGCATTTGCTAGTCTTCGCCACCTATGGCGGCGGCGCGACATCACTCGTGCCCTGAAGGGTAGAGTGTACAATGCAGCGGTACGAAACCTGGTTCCTTAGATCAGCGGACATAAAGAGGCTAATTAAATTCGACCATCGGTGCCTTCGCAGTTTGGCTCACATCTCGTGGGAACACTGCGTGAGCAACGAGCGTGTTCGACGCCTTGTTTACGGCACAGGAAAAGGAACTGAACCGTTCAGCAATGACACTTCATACACCAGGCTCCGATGGTACGGTCACGTGTTGCGCAGGCCAGCCAAACGACTTCCGCGACGTGCGTTGTTTGCTTGCCGGGCGTGTGGAGGGAAGAAGAGGGGTGGCCAAGCGATCTTGGTCAAGAGGAATAAAGGCTCGGTTGGAGCTTCACAGCTCCCTGGTTGTGGTCTAAAAGAGGATGAACACATTTAGTTAGATACGCTTGATGACATGGCTAGGAGCCGACCACATTGGCGTTCCTGCTGTGTTTCCCTGTCCCTCCCCAACCCTTTTAGCCTCTCCTTCCAACCACGCTCCCAGTACTTAGCCTCATACAAGTTTGCATAGTAAAATTTTCTGCATAGTAGCTGGCTGGTAGCTTACCGGAACGATGCCCATCCGTTACCGTTAACTCAGCTGGCTTGCACCTGTTGCATTTTCCCCTTCGTTCTTTTATGTGCTGCGGTACAGTAGCTGAGGTGCTTTAGACCTCAAGCTAACGTGTAGAATGAATGAATGTATATGAAGCGGGTAATAAGCGACGAGCTAAACAACCATCTTAACAACTAATCGTGAGAAACCAATATCTCCAATTTCGGATAGCATAGGCAAACCGAAACACCATGTGTTGCACCATGTATACGGTTCCGTATGTAAAACTGCAAACAAGGTGTCAAATAAACTGCTAAGCAATTGACTAATAATACGGCCCACAATTAAAAAGCGATTGCGCTAGGACAGATGAAACTTACCGATAGCCATGGCAATTCCTGTAGCTCGATGGAGAAATGAAAAACGCATAACAGCAGGAGGAGAATATATTTGCAAGTGTGGAGACCAAGGGCGCTTTTCATTAATGTTTTTCTCCCAAAAATGTTGCATTTCCCTCTCAGCTTGTTGCCTAACCTGTTCACTGGAGCTTCCTTTGCCTGCCTTGAGTGTGTGGAACACACCGCTACGCCTCAGAAACTTTTCACTTTTGTAGCTAACACCAGAATGAAGGCATCGTGGAAACCCAAGGAGTACCCGCCGAGTACAAGGGATATGGAGAGAGTAGAACAACGGCATCAGTCGCGGACTGCAGCACTCACAGAGAAGACACCAGTGAGCTGCAAGTTCGAGGACAGCAGAACACAGGACAAAGATCCAATTTCCTAAATCATATAGGTCATAAAGAAAATAAATTGGAGCATGCAGTACCAGTCAGATGAAAGCACATGGCATGAAGTGGAAGACTTTAAAGCTGCAGACCAAAGGCGTCAAGTCGATGTCCTGTGTCAACCCAAACGACTTTCTGAAAGCAAGAAAACTGCGGCAAAATCGCCCCAGTTCAATTTTACTGCAAGCAAAACCACCAGTCGTAATAGACTTTGGCAAACCTAATTACCTGCTCCGTCCCCAAACATCTACAAGCGCTTTCGCTAGGCTCGAAATACTTGTAGTCTGTATCTTCTAGGAGATCAAGTTCAAAATGGAGTTCAGCTTGCAGCCACAGCTTTGGCTAAATGCAAAGCGCCCTTTCGCTTAGGTGCAGTGAAGAAGCAACAGAAGCTCATCCGTCCCGGTGTTCTTCTCTCTGATGGCTCTGCTACTGCCCCAGATTAAAACAAACCTGGTTCTATCGGAGAACCGTTTACAGGAGCGGAGGAGCGGTCATTCAGGGGTAAAACAGGCTTTGGCTTAACAAGCCTCCCGCTTTGTGTGACAGTAAGCGACAAAGAGCCCCTAGCAGTTTGATTGTATGGAACATCCTTGATTCCATTATGGAGAATAAATGAAACCATGGCAGCAAAACCAATGCTCGTTCCTGAAGCCATGAAGTTTGTGGTAGACGCCGAATCTTAAATAAAGGTTAGGAACATGGTCAACTAATGTTTGTCTTTACATTTTCGCATCCCAATAAAGCAACGGGCAGTTTAGTCCCTCTAGGCACAACCCAGTTTGCGACCGACCTGTTTCGTAAATCTAGCCTAGATCTACGCTGCTTCCATTTCATTGAATGGCCCGCAAATTGTCTGATGTAGCTGGTTCAGACAGCTCGGTGTGTTTGAAACCCGAAAAGCCTTCATGATTTTGAAAGTCTCTACGAAGTCAGCTTACGCGCTGCGTCTCATCAATGCACACAATCCGAAGTTGGCCAAGTAAGATTCAAAGGATAACCCACGTTATGCTTCTATCTTTCAGGCGGCCAAACATTGCACGTTATTAATACAACTAATATCGTGCTGCAAGTAGGGTAACCAGACGTGAGCACAGTACACCAGATCTGGTCTGACCAAAGCTTTGAATAGGGGGGAACTTCTAAAGCTTGGTACAAACCGGAGCCACCCTAAGACGAACCAACTAGTCACGCTATAGTAGCCCAATGCCCACACTGCGTCAAGGGTTAAAGTCACTCGTCACAAGGACACCTATATCGTGAACCACGGTGACCCGCTGCGGTGTTATGGAACCACTAAATATAGGCAGGACAACGGCTTCAGTAAGTGATGGTAGGAGTTGACATTTGCTGGTGTTCTGTGGTACATCCTACAAATTTGACTAATGAAACACGTTAGAGAAGCCTGTAGATAGCGAAGTCCCGCCGCCCCTGATAACAAGCTGCAAGTCGTCAGCAAAGATATAGTAGGAGTCTTCAAGTATGGGGACCACGTCATTGATAAACATGAGGAATAGCAACGGACCGAGTACCGATCCCTGGGGAATCCATTATGCGCAGTACCGGTGCTCGAAGCAACCTCCCAGACACGGTCACGAAGTTCTACCGTAATGTACTGCAGACAGCAAAGCAAGCGGCGGGGATGGATAAATTGCCAGGTCCATTTGATAACAAAAGGCGATGAAGCACAAATCGAAAGCTTTACTGAAGTCAAAATAACGTAATTTTAATGGTATACCCTTGGTTAGTCGAACAACACAGCAGGTTGCCAAGGCATATCTTTTCTTGACGAGGCCATGCTCTTCCGCTCATAACAAGTAAGTGGCATCCAGCTTTTCAAGTATGTGCCTCCTTACGATATTCTCTAGACTCCTGGGAAGAACACTAGTCAGCATAACATGCCTATTATTTTTGGGTGTACCCCAAGTACCGCCATTAGGTATTGCCACTACAACCGGTTCCTACCAATCTTGATGTATCCACTCCACCTGCTTAGACGTGTCGTGCAACAAAAGTTTGGGAAACCTGAGTATGACGACAACCGGCTTGACAAAGCAGGATGCACAGGTTCGGGACCAGGTGAACTACATGGGTTTCACACTTTCAGTATAGAGAAAGCACCTGAAGTAGTCGAGATGATTTCTTCTACTTTGCACTGGCTCACGCGATGCGACGGCTTGTTAGAAAACAAACAGCCACTAGGGCTTAAGCAAGCTTTTCCTTAGCCCGTTGTCCACCTGTGAGTACATTGTCTACTACTGAACTTGTAGATGCATTTGACTAGGCGTAGCTGTACTAACTATTCGGTTACGTTTTGTGTTTTCCACGAGCATAACCTCACAGGCGTGTTTGGTCAGCCACTAGGTTTACTGCCCAATTTCCGCCTCCGTTGTAATTAAACCCCCGCGGATAAAAATTCCTGAACATCTTTTCATTAAATATACCGCCCTTGCAACGCCCGAAGAATAAGCTGATGCTACCTGCTAACCTTATCCGTGGGGCGCGTTTTGCACAGGGGATGGAAACACTCTAACCGCTGCGCGAGGCCAATTTGATCACGTACAACCTCTGTAGCCGCATCGCCGTCTCCTAATCGGGCACCCAGGTAATGTGTGCGGCACCATCCAAAAAAGGCGTGGTGTTAATCCGGTTTGTATGCCGCATAAATGGTCACTTTCTGCTGGAAATGGAAACAACGAGATGATCGCTCGTAACTAAAGCGGCTCAGCTTTGATAGGTAGAAAGCAACCATACTTGGTGACCACAGCATCTACACTTCTAACAGGCTACTTCGTGTGTAGTGTTAATAACTGGGCATGTTAAGCAAGCAAAGCAAATGTTGTTCATTCAAATTGACGCGCGCATCATTTCATTATCTCCCTGAGGGGCTACATGCACGCAATAGCTATGACACCCGCATTGGCCTTGGGACATAGCCCGGGGGTCTCCCTGGGTGTAAGCACTAAGCTAGACGTAAGCGTCTATAAGGGCCGGGTGGGCTACCGACTAGGCTAACATATTAGCGTTTTCGAAAGGCAGACAGGGATGTGCTTGGCGGTGCTGGAGATCACCCACACTAGGCCTGAGTTTGGCTGCTCAACCTTGGATGAGGTGTTTTTACGTTCTACCTCAGCTTTAGTTGGAAGGCGATACCTTTGAGTCGTATCCTGGTCCGATCGGGAATCGTTGTCCCTGTGCCAACTTTGTAGCGTTTGTCTGAGTAGTCTGTAACGCATCAACCCCGAACTAAGTGATCGGTTCAAGATGCACTGTACCCGTGGAATATATAAGCTCTGGGATAGCATTGCCTCTGGTCGAAAAATTATACCGCGTCAAGCTAATAATAATAATAACATTAATAAAAACGAGCCCATTTCTCATCAAGTGAATAGCTGCAACAGTATTTGACATAAGACATACACGCACATGTGTTATACTCTTGCAAGAGAGATATCCTGTTATATTCTTATATATTTCTACATTCTTGGCAAGGTAGTTGCCACACATTTTTGTCTTACTCGATGGCAGAAGGCAAAATTAAAGTTTGATGTTGTAAACACTGCGGAATAAGCACATTGCGTGAAGTGGGGGTATTCCACCCACTAAACCTTGTCTTGGTGTGCACTGAACGCATGTTCAAATTGGCTTCTTCATGAAGCAAAGGACAATGAAGTCCAGGTAATGGTAACTTTACAGCTTACTGCCAAAGGATTTGCAACTTGTCACACGATCGGATGGAGAATGACATCCAATACCACAGAAAATGAAATATGGTGAAACGAAAGCTGAATGCTCCACCGGTGCTGAATGGAGTGGACCGGTTCAGTGATAATTGAAAGACATTTGGTTGTTCTTTGACGGAGCAATCATAACAGACCTGATAATATATAGTTTTTGCGGAGCGTTGCTTCATATAAATGTGTTCACTCCATCAATTGTACGTGCCTGCGTTCGGAGATAAGTCCGTACATTTGTAGAATCATTGTAAAAGCTTTTATCCGTTTCAGCGCGCGTACGTTTTGCTGTATTGTTGACCCAGCAAACGTCCGCTACAAATTTGCCAACGTCAATGATCTGTTTTACTTGTGCAGCCAAAACAGGCACGGCTTACTGAAAATAAGGGTAAAAGTTCTCCATGGCGGTGAAGGCATTCCAGTCGCAGGACCGTGGTATTTGACGGCAGGGGTACCAGGTAATGCCGCGGTTGGTGCAGTAGGAATGAGCTACTTGCTTGGTGGTCGGTTTAGCGCTAAAGGTTAAGAGTATCAGTATGTAGTCTCTACCAGGTATGTTCTCATAAAGTCTCTGTGCGTTGGCCATACTAATTATGAAAATCATGTCCACTGTGTTCGCCAATGTAGTTGCTATAGTAACACGCCGTGACCAACCAAAACTAACTGAGTATATGAAGGCACTGTATGTGGACACGCAGCTCAGTGAAGACCATTGTATCCTCGGTGAGTTGAAATCTTCCCCAAGTATCCATTAGCTGTGTGTCAACGCCGATGCAAACTCAAAAGCAGCGGTGATACAGACAACCTTCTTGGTTGATGAATCTGGCACGTTTCTGCTAGATGCAAGCAAACCGAAGATCCGGTGATGGAGAACCAGAGGGAATCAGGGTAATTGCAGTGGTGGATGTTCATACGGTTGAGCTGTATATGCATGATTACGTTACTTGAAGCATCCACCACGTTCTCTTTGACAGCGACCTTTACGCGAGAGGTACTAAGCTGGCTTGAGTAGATTACAGCCTAATATATCAGCTGGGTAACACATTTCGGCAACGAGGATTGTTTGCAGCTGGTTTAAATGTGCAGCCATGCGTAGAAAATATCATTTTTGATAATCCCTCTAGCATTAAGCAAACGCAAGGTGTAGATCCCACAAATGGTCGAAACAGTGTTCACGTCACAGTTGGGTCAGTCATTGTAAACGTGGCTTATATGAGTGGGAAACATGTGCGGGAATATTGGGAAGGGGTACATTACTGATAAACTTGCGGGTAGGACTAGTGTGCCGCCAACGAGCGCTGGTATACCTGGTGGAAGAAGAGCCTTGACGCCTCAACGGTACGTGCTGGTCGACTTTGTGCTTAGCTTAGCTGGTCAAGTGAAGCAATTACAGAAATAACGGATGCAGCTATTTGGCATGTGCCGCGTTTGTACTT
This sequence comes from Dicrocoelium dendriticum, assembly GCA_944474145.2. NCBI lineage: Eukaryota > Metazoa > Platyhelminthes > Trematoda > Plagiorchiida > Dicrocoeliidae > Dicrocoelium > Dicrocoelium dendriticum. Next base: position 110,537,765 of record OX104063.1, on the reverse strand, counting down.
CGTTTAAATGCCGGCAGCTTTTAGGCACAGGTTTATATATATTAGCAAAAGTGTACTGTATATTCTCTTGGCACAACCTCATGATATCGGCCGAAATAGCGCGTTCCAGCACCTGGTCTCGTAATGTCACTGTATCCGTTAAAAGCAGATGTGCAACCGAAGGCATAGAAAATGTGTTGCGATACGCATGCTGAAGCTGTACGGCACGTGCCCAAGCATTTTCGATGCATACCGAATGAGCTGAAGCAAAGAAGAAGAGCACGTACTTCTTGCATTCCCGCGGCTAGCATCGCAATTCTTCCGTGCTTATTCAGAGCAAAGCGCCCTGACTAATACGGAGTTCCTTATTTGTCGTGCGGTGTTGATAAAACTACTGCTGTCCAAGCACTGCATATTGAGCTAAGCCGCAGGCCCACGCAAAGGGAAGTCTGGCGGAGCCCAACTTGTTTGTCCCCTTATGTAGTACCAATAACGCTGCAGGGATTGGACACATGTACGCCAGGCCAGTGCTCCACATCTGTCTAGAAGTCACAAGCGGCACTCCCATTGGGACCTATCAATTTATTATTAACATAGGTGGGACCCCTCTATTAAATCCAGTTACACGACTGTGAGTCTCAAGGCTTCATCAACTGCAGTATTCTACGACGAAGCACATCACTTTGTTACAAAAGCTGCCGTTTTGCTGCATGTCACAGCATCACCGAACAATATCCTCATGTTGCCAGCTGGGTGCCTCGGATGTAGTCCGTTCCGGCAAATCGATCGGCGGCAGTGTTCCAGGACGTGGTGTGTATTTGCTTGGCCAACGTCCTCACTACGAAAAGCGACAAACATCTGTTTATCAACACTGTGACCTTGCGACCGTGACTCGCCGCAACCTAAAGGATATCTGGATACCTACATCCAATCCATGGACCTCAATCGACTATTCTTGAATAGCAGACGTTGTCAAACCGTCGCAAATACAACGGCACACTTAAACCACTGGCTATTAAGGTACACGTATGCACACGTAAACATGCAATTATATGGCCAACATGATGCATTGTTTTAAAGTTTTGTTAACACTTTGTTCTGCAACACATGACCATGCCCCCAAAAGCATGCCACGCATGCCCAAACTTGAACAGTTTATTTAATTAGCTGTTTAATTAACTGGCGTCGCACAAAACTTACCCGGGTAGTAGAGCTAAATACGGATACAAGCCAAACGCCCTTCCCCCCATTTACCGACATCCATGCAGCTTGTTGTGGATAATTTCCATAGACCTCTGCGCACGCTAACGCTGATATAGTCATATAATACGGACAGGCGAGCGGACAACCAAACTGACACGCAGCGAACTACATTGCTGCCTAGGTGCAAGGTACGCTGACACATGTTTTCAGCGGAAATTCACAAGCCCACGATGTGCCGTTGGAGGAGGACACTGGCTGAACAACGAATGCTTACAGCGCATTTACAGTGCTTGCAGCAGCACTATACGCAACCAGCGCCTACGTTAAAGCGCAAGCGTTTGGTATGTCAAGCGTGGATTTAAGCACCAGCATTTTAAGTCGGTGCTAAACCACACGCACAGCAACGTACAACCCATGTTGTCGACTGACAGACACAATATCTGAATCTTCTCCCATCTAAGTCTTCTTTTGAATGGCAACGTTATGTATACTTTTGCTTAGAGACGTCGGACAAATTTCCTTCCTAGTTTTGGCATTCCTACATGTGTGCTCTGCTAAGAAATATTCTGGATGTCCATTTTCGCGTATTCTGGAGGCGACGCGTCGTGGCTCACCCGTAATCGCTTCCTCAGAGAAATGCTTGCGTGCGACAGGTAGGTTGGTACGAACCAAAGTTTGGTTTTAATTCACAGGACATTAAATGTTAAAGTTAGGCAGGGTACAATTTAGGTTTCTTTAGGCAAACCTTTAAACTTGGACGGTGTTGTACGTGTAGTTTTAAGCTGTAAATTCCATTGCGTGTTAACAGTCTTTCCGAGCCAACATTACATGTTCTATCTACTAGGCAGTGTGCACAACGACGACCGTGGCGAGAATGTGTTCGCTATATGTATGCAAATGGTGTACGTTACCCCCTGTTTAGCTCCGCAGCTACTCTAGCCCCTTCGCCAAGTATATGTAAATGGTGTACCAAACTACGCAAAATATATTGCTGAAAGTTGCTATACCTGATCCCAGATTATACTATGGAAACGTTGTGCTTTCTTTCTCTTCCGACTCTGGCCAGTTGTGCGTTGTGTACGTTTAACCCGCGGGTTTCGAAAAACTAGCAGCCTTAGAATGTCTGGCAAGCGCTATCACCGCGGACAACTGGCCCACGAGACAGGCAACATGCGAGGTAGTCACCGAATTCCAAACAACACCCATGTTGTATTATCGGAGGTGCGCAAAGGGAAACAAGCGTGAACACGGAATGAATAGATGGAGCACATATGCAGGACAAACAACGCGTCAGAGGAACAAAATGCAGAACCTCAGCTAACGGGAAGCTACTCGATGAAAGCTTAAGAGGGAACTCTAAGTTCCGTGATAATTAAACTCATGCGTCTACCCGACTTAGACAATGTGAGAACCCTGTATCATGCATCATGTTTGTGAAGGAATTGTTAATCGCTTCATCAAGGTAGATCCTTCGTACGTGGTTTTGTTTGAAGTAAGGGTTGTGAAATCACGGTTGAGGTTGTATGCGCGGTCTCGGAAATTTTGCCAAACCCTGTCCTGGACCTGTGTCTGGCAGCTTCGTGGAAAGGTGAAAGCATTTTGCCCGGTTCAGAACTACTTCGGTCAGCCTCCGCCTAGTACACCAGGATTCCTAACTTAGCTAGGATCGGATAGTGAGATAGCTGTGGGTGACACCAAGTGTGGACGAAGTCTGTCTTCCTGCACCCAGAGGACAACGTAAGCTGGCTACAACAAACGTCAGTGCGAAACCGAACAGTCCAAATAATGTAAATAAATAAATAAATAAATACATATTTTATTCTCGACTGTGCGAGGCACGCTCGTGGAGGCATGATCAGATATGTACAACGGTACAAACATTTTAATGCAATTGTAACCCTAACGTAGAAAATTGTTCATATATCCATGATTGGAACTGTACAATGTTGAAAATGCGAAACAACAAGTTGGCTGTCATGAGATACGGGACCTCAGCTAATAAGAGATTGAGAATCCTGAATGATCCATTGAAAGGTAATGGAAGAGCCCGCACACAAGAAAGGAAAAGGTCAACGTATCATAGGATGTAAAACGACAACAGTATATGCAGATGTAGAGGTCCCAGTGTAACGAACCTATGTAGAATTGTGACGCTAGTTGACCTGCCAGTGTAAAGTTATGGGCTGTGACTTTATTCGGTGGCGAGTCACATACGCCACGTTGCAGTGTTGTTAAACGGACCTTTGTGGCTTTTTGTAGGGAGAACGCTTGCCAGGCGAAAACCCACCACGTCCTGGAACACTGACACCAATCCATTGAATGGCAAATTGTAACCGGCTATGTTTCTTCTTAAAAGTCTGTTTGCTGTGGGAGACACCCGTGTACTCCAGGTTTGCCTGTCTTATTTAAGTAGGCCAATCTGGTAAACAACGTGTCAACTAAAGCACGTGGTGCGAATCCCAAAGCGCATAATAAGCAGTAAACTTAGGAAAATAACCGTTCATTAGTTCATCATCCGGTCTTTACCGTAACTGACGCCAAGTTGGAAAAGGACAGCGTACTGTACAGTTGAACAACGCAGTAAATGACTCAAAGCGTTTCACAGGCGTGGGTCAAGTGAAGGGATTACGGATGTCAACTTACTGACTTTTGGTAATTTCCCTACTTATGTAAGTGGCTGGGCAAGACAACTACAATGATTCGGCTAACCACCTTCTTTAGACGGGCGCAGATGGAGCGTAGACGGCTGCTCGGGCAGCGCTACAACATTATTTTACAAGCCCTGTGGTCACGAGAAATGTAAGCACTTTGGACGTGCATGTCACTCTTAACCACTGACGTCTCACACAGCCTAGTCTTCCGAGAGCCAATGCCTAACTGCATCAAGCATCACTCTGCCTTTCACTCCTAATTTGATCATTCACGAAACTATAACACTTGCATCCACCCTGTCTATAACAACCATTACGCTACGCTTGTCTTGACTTAATTCTGGTTACCTGGATACTTCCGAAGTGTAGAAGCACCGGTACCTTATTATGCACTATGCCCGACTTCTCAGCCCTGCTTATAAGGGACTTATTCTTGTCAGACAAACTTACGAGCTACCGGCCGCGTAATTACCTGCTCCAGAAATGCTGCGCGCTCGCAATGCAACGTCACACCATAAATATTTTCTTTTTAGCCTCCTCTCTGCATCACAGCCTACAATCTTACACCTTGGCCTATGTCTGACCGTCATCCTACAAACGCGATCGCACCAGCATTGCTTAGGACAGTAGCAGGATTACCCACATACGCTAAGCCTACTGAGAGCCTCGTGCTCACGGACATTGCTCTCAACCTGGTCCCACAAGCGCTGAGGACGTCCTGCCTTCCACCTGAGAGAATTCACATCACCACCACCTTACAGGTTTCATTTACTCACGCCCATAGCTCTCATATTTGCTCTCACCCTGATATGGGAAACCAGTACGCTAAAAGTGGCTTAAACTGCCGCTTGCTTGTTGAAGCCAGCTGGACTAACGCAGTACCTTATCTGTACTCATTCGCCTGCACGTAACAATATTCCGCATAGCTGGCCTCCACACTTAACGTAATGGCACGAGCATGCATGGCTATATGTCCTCCTTATCAATCTTTACTCCACTGGTTATATCTAATTTCCATCACTTTTAATTGGTTGGAATAGTTGCTTGTTAGTGCCCGAAGTATCCTAACTAGATGTTCAAAAGCGCACCGGCTTAATCGGCCGTCCCTGACTGCCCTGGATATAGAAAAGGATGTACTCAAACTAGCAGACAAATGGAGCATTACTAGAGCCACCGTGCCCAAAATCAAGCATTTTGCTTAACGCTTTCTCGTCTTCCGGCCTCAAAGGTCAAAACTAATAAAGCTTTCATCCCATCTGAACAAGGTGCTGATGAAGCTCCGGAAAATGAGTCACCAATACTATAAGACGCATGATTTCCATATCCTTATTCACATGAACAAAGTCATAGACTACTGACAGCACCCCAGTTTGATGATTATGCTAGCTGAAGAGCGCGCTGCCTACAGCAGCCACAATAAAATCAAGTCCACCATTCAGCTATTGCAATATAGAAATAATCGTACAGCAACATCCAGCAACTCTCTAAGACTCTCCGATGTTCCGTAATCAGCCATCCGAAGGAAATAGCTGAGATTATCAATAGCCACTTCTGTGATTGCTTCACTGACATTAACCTGCTCGTACCAACTTTTGTGCATAAGCTTACCAACGACTCGCTAAACAGTACCTTCGACCTACGTTCTATAACCCGAGTAATTAGATCCCTTAAGCTGTCTCTACATCCTGGCCCTGACGGTCTCCCATCTGCACTTCTGATACTCGGAGGCCAGGACCTTCCTGTTCTACTTCTTAACCTATTTGCATTTGCAATGAAATTCGCCGTGTATCCAAACAAGTGGAAGCATTCTATAGTCATCCCTAGACATAAACAAGGTAGTCGTCAAAACATAGAAAACTACCGCCCCATCAGTCACACGCCTGTTGCCTCTAGAATGATGGAAAGAAACGTTAAGGAGAACTTGCTAAGCTTTCTACTTACTCGCAACCTCATCACTAGACAGCGACACGGATTTTTACCGTCCAAATCTTGTCAGACTTGCTAATTTGAGTTTCTTAACTATGTGACTGCACAGATTGGTGCTAAACAAGCACTAGTCATAATCTTCCTTGATATGAGAAAAGCTTTTGACAGAGTACCACACGCGGAATAATTAGTGAAGCTAGAATCCTACGGATTCTCAGACCGCCTGCCCTTACGCTTCTAATTTTATCACTCATCACGCACGCGAGCAGTAAGGGTAGACAAGTCTATAGCGCTCCCCAAACCAGTCACAATTGGCGTTTTTCAGGGCAGCGTACTAGGCCCACTGTTATTCTTGCTATATATCAATGACGTTTTCCAGGTAATACAATATGGCAAGTTCTACCTGTTCGCCGATGACATCAAAATGGTGTTCTCCATTCATCCATCAAAAATGCAAGCCGGTTTGTCCCAGACTCAGAGCGACCTTAGGGCCCTGGATGTTTGGTGCAATACTTGGAAGCTGGCATTCTCGCCGACGATATGCAACGCGCTCTCATACCGATGCATCGTTCCGCCCAAGGCGTTAGCACTTCAAGGCACTCCGCTTGTCAGTAGCCTCACAGTTCGGGACCTGGGTGTACATTACTCTAGTTCTCTGAACTTCGCAGAGCAGGGGAGCCATTGCTCAGCAAAAGCACGCTCCCTCACAAGCTACATATTCAAATCCATTGTTCTGCAAGAATCACGGCTTCTCTATACAAAACCTGCGCCCGACCTCTGCTGGAATACTTCTCCATTGTGGTTACTAACTTCAGGAAATGCAACAGAGTAGCTACTGAAAAGGTTCAACGATCGTTTACCAAACGTCTTCTGGGCCACTCTACTCTGAATTATCGCGGTCGGTGCACCTAACTGGTGCTAGAACCTTTACGGCTGCGCAGGCTGAAAGGTAACTTCATCTTCCTATATCAGCTTATCAGTAATCCTCCTGCGAACTCAATAACGCCCTTCCTATCATCGGCCAACATTTCATGCCCTCTTCGTAATAGACCGCACTCCATTACCCTGCCGAAAGCACACAGTAGTACGCGTTCAAACTTCTATATATACAGATACCGGTATGTACGGAATAGGTTTCCACATACAGTGCGGGTATCTGATAATGTAATACGATTCCGTTCTGCACTTAATAGGTACCTCATGGTCGGTCATGTTTCTACTCTTTTAATCATTAACCGACCTGAAGAGGAACTGTGGGAAAATGGAACTGACCACACATAAGCGTCTTCCCCATCCGACCTCACTGAAATCAAGTTTGCACACAGCCACTCCTTTGTCTCTCCTTGCAGGCTTTCACCTTTTCATTACTTTCGGCAACATTTGTGATATCTTCCCGGCTATTAATAGCTATTCTTGCCTCAGTCTATCTTAGCACACACAGAGGATTCGGTACCAGCGCTTTAGCGTCTGATACACCGACGTATTTCACAACCTTAATGTATGCTTGGGCTTCGCCTGTTCGTAGTCCTTTCATCCAAAATTTTAGGTCTCCTATGGCGATCATTCATATCTTATGATGTCCGCGCGCAGCCACTCCTTAGCTCCTTCCTTATACGTTCAACTAACCATTACCCGCTGCAACGTCTAAGACGCTTACTAACTAAAAGGCTCCATCAGAATGCTATTGCTAGCCAGGGATACACGCACTTCTAGCGACATTATCTGCTCTTCGTCTTTACTTTGGCACATCTTTTCAGCTGTAGCGGTTCATTGTAGGAAGCATACATCTTTGCGCTAGGAGCTACTCCCTATCTCTCCAACACTTATTCACTGAATTTTCTGCCTCACATACCTTCGCTGGTTTGTTGACTTCTTCTGTCACTGTAAGTCTCCACTATTAACTAGAAGGTGTTACGCGAGTTCAGTTGCTGTCCACTGGTTCTCTCTCTTAGCACCACCACACTTCGTTCCTCTTATCTTCATCACGTTTTCTGCAGTGGTTCGTTGTAGGCTCCATACATGTTTGCTCATATCCGGAGCTATTAGGAGACATTCCTTGTTTCTCCATCCCGTAATCTTTAAGAATGTCTGTATCACGTACCTTCGCTGGCTTGTTGATGTATTCTGTGACACTGCAGGAACCCACTAGTGACCAAACTGCTTAATAAAATGGTTCCATCTGGTCACCTAAAGCTTTACGTAGCGCCAATGTCTGTCCATCCTCTTAACCTCAGCACCTCTATTTAGCAGTAACTAGTGGTCGTAAACTCCAAGCAAATTTGCGCATGTCCGGAGCTTACTAAGAACTACTCTCCTTTATCTCCAACCGTCATTTTTTGTGACTGTCTGCGGCACATTCATTTGCTGTCTGTTGACTTATGCTGGGACACTTTAGGTATCCACTAGCCACTAGAAGGTTTCACCCAAATGCCATTGCTAGTCGTCGATACTCTCTATCTGTCCTAGTATCATTATCAGTTCCTCGTATTACCTACGTCACCACCTTTCAGCTGCAGCAAGTCAATGTAGGTAGCACACATCCTTGCGTTGGGAGCCACTCCTTCTCTCTCCAACACTTACTCACTTGAACTGTTTGCATCACATGCCTTCGCTGGTTTGTTGACTTCTTCTGGCACTGTAGGTATCCACTGGTAATTAGTAGGCCCAATCTGAATGCGCTGGCTGGTCACTGATACTCGCTCTCTCCTAGCTGCACTATCTATCGCTCTTCTTATCTCTCACACCATTTTGTAGAGATTCGTCGTAGGCTCCATGTCCCTTCTGCGCAGATCTTGAGCTTGCTAGGATGCACTCCTTGTCTCTCCATTATATATTCTCTTGGAATACTGTATCACTTACCTTCGCTGGTTTGTTGATGCATTCTGTGACCCTGTAGGCATACACTAAGGATCAAGCGTCTTATTGGAATGGCTACATCTGGCCACTGGTAATCTTTCCTAGCGCCACCATCTTTCGATCTATCGGCAACTCTGCTTAGTATGCAGCTAGTGGTCGTAGGCCTCATGCACCTGCACTTAGCCTGAGCTAATAGGAGCCACTCCGTAACTCAGTAAGCTTTATTTCTTTAGAATATCTGCATCCAACCTTTCCGCTGCCTTACCGCCATTTGAACTTTAGAGCTCTCTCGCGGCAACATATTTATCTCATTAGCACCCTAGTATAACATGGCCATCTGGGCGTCACGGTGTCTTAGTCTCTACGCCCTGAACTATGTAACAGCCGTATTTTATGCTTGCGACTCAAACGTTCTCTGTCCTTTATGAAACCTTTCTTAGCTCTCTTCTGTGGAGCAAACATAACACAAGTAGTCAGCGAACAGCGCTCCTTTCTAGACGTTCATTTATCTAGTACTCGCTACGTCTATGACACCTACTTATACTAAAATTCAGCTCTTTCACCGGCTTTTCCCGGCACAGTCTTCCTTCCCAGATGCACAGCTGTCACCCACCCATTTTGTGACACCTAATTAATCCTAGTTCAGCTCTCTCCCTGGCTTCCCCCTGCTCAGGCCTCCTTAGTTATATTCCGTTAGCACCCCAGAATGATTCGATTAGCTGCGCGTCGCTGCGTCTTAGTCTATCACGCTCTGAACTATTTACAAACCTCATTGTGTGCTTGCGCTTCTCTCTTCCGCTGTCCTCCCATCACGAAACCTCTCTTAGCTTTCTTCTGTCATACAAGCACATCCAAGTATTCAGCGCAAGACGCGGCTTTGCCTCGCGTTTCTAGATGTTCCTTTATCCCTTACTCGCTGTATTGCTCTAGGCTTTTTTACCTGCGATCCTCCAGCTCTCGGGCTAGCAATCCCTGGCTCGATCCGGCTGCGGTTAAACCTCAAGTGCTGATATCCTCAGCAACCTTATGTACGCTTGCATCCTAGCTATTCGCGGCTCTTCCATCAATTAACCTTTATTAGCTTTTTAGTTCACTCCTCTCATCTGGTCAGTAGACAGACGCCCGTTAGCTTCTCACTTACTCGCTGCTATGTTTACGACACTTAGCCATTTATGAATCCAACAGACTCACTGGCTTTTCCTGGTCAGCATACCCTAATACTATTTTCTTAGCACCTTAGAATAACTCGTTTCTCTGCGCGGCGCTACGTATACATCTGTTCTGCAAGTTCGCTTTCCTTTAACTGATCTTTACTACTTCACTTCTATCGGGCAATCCTTTCTCGCCTAGTGTTCTGTGTTTGTTTTTGCAGCAAAGGTTCGACACTTACGTATGTAGGAGGTAAGCACTCTTACAGGCTTTTCCCATCTCAGTCGGCGATGGCACCATACTGTTAATACCCACGTGTCGCCTTTCTGCCTTGATCCCCAGAAGACTTCTACCCAGCGCTTTAATCCTATCCATCCGCTGACTTACCACCATTTGACCTTTGAGTTTCTTCCATCGTAAGCCATTATACCTTCACTTACTCTGCGCTCCCTATCGAAGTTGGTCGGCTACCAACTGGTCTCTGAATTCTGCTTTCTGTCTTCCCACTCAACAGTTGCATCATAGCAAACCGATCCTGCGTTCTCTGCTCAATTGCGCAATGCTCTGTACTCCTTGTAGAGGGTAGCAACCAACCTATAAGGCCAATGCTTTCTTAGAGCATTCAAAAGACACTTTCAGCACAATAATTGTTGTACATTGCACATCATTTGTTTCCACTAAATGTTAGACCATAGGACTTAAACAATGTTTGTTTCCACGTCTGTCCTTTGCGGCCTTGTTTTCTCTCACCTCTTTGCTCCGAGTTCCGGAACTTCTTGGGGATCTGGGATTGGACCGAGCAAGATTTTGACCGGGACAGGACATAGCCCACAGAGATCTACAAAGAACATGCCTGTACAACAAATGGATACAATTGCACTAACTACAACGACCGTTTCAGAAAACTTGGTAAACGACCGGTTAATGTATTTATGGTGATACACAACGTTTCGCATTTGACACAAATGCTTCATCAGGCGAAGTGAATTACCTAAACATTGGCATTTTATAGCGATCATGGCTAAACTACATACAAAGACAAATCAATTTGCAGTTCATCTATGAATGATTACAACGGTCAAAGGTCAATATGTTCGCGGGTACACTGTAGTTTGTTTCAGTCAGAGTCAAGTGGGGGAACAAAATTGCCGGTCCGTAGATAATTACATTGTGGTTAACAATCTTAATTGAACCGCTGCAGGGAACTTGGACACTGATAGAATTTGGCTTTAGTTCTTCGGAGGGTGGGTCGATAGTTCAAATATGTTCCAATATATTGAGTACAGTTACGGACCTCGTGTTCGCAAAATGGCGAGTGAATTTGTGCGCCTAGCAGGCATCGAAGCCAATTGGGAAAATTATCGGATTTTTAACAGCAGATGTCTCAAGAACAATATTATTCCCAAATCCCTCAAAGTTACACCTCCGGATTCTTCGTACACCTCGGCACGAATAGCACTCAGAGCAGGCAAGGCATTTCTGAGACAAAGAATCTACCTAACAACTGGACGTCTGGGTGAAATCCGCATCCATGCGAATCAGCTGCGCTTGGATTTACAGACTGCGGTGGCACAGACTGATTATGACAGAATATGCGATAAGGCCTCCGAAGTTAAGGCAGCAAGAGGACGGGAGTCGAAGGAGAGGCAAATACGTAAGTTTGAATACTTGATGGCTTCACATAATAAGGTCGATAGTCGTACTAATAAGGATGTATCTAATAGCAACTATTGTAGCGTTGTTAACATGTCAGATAGAGTGTTAAGTGTAATAGAGCGTAGAGTTTTAGAAAAGGGTCTAAATTTTACTATCAGTAAACCTAAACTAAGGGCAGAAGATGTAATTCCTGAAGTTGGACACGTCATGACTAGATTACCACTTGAAAAGGCGGAAAACATCCGCGCCCAATTAGCAAATATAATTAGATTTCAACAGCCAGTAGAATCGAATCCTGCTCCAGCTGAACACGTAGCGTTAAAGACCCTGAAAGAGGATAGTATTATTGCCATTACAAGAGCAGATAAAGGTAAAGTAACAGTGGTAATGAATAAAACAGATTATTTAGATAACATGAAGGAGCATTTGACCACGGGACCGTACAAAGAGGTTGAGCAGAAATGCATTACATCGGTAATGAATAAGAAGAAATCAGATGTCGCTAGTTACTTAAGGACCGTGAAGGAGAGTTTAGGAAAGGGCAAATGGTACAGCATTTATCCGAAGTCGGCTATTCCACCTAGGATTTACGGTCTCCCAAAGCTACACAAGCCCAAGGTTCCCTTGCGAACTATAGTGGATAGCATAGGCTCTCCCACACATGAACTCGCGAGATATCTAGCGAGCCTGCTGCAACCCCTAACAGGGAGAACGAACACATTTGTAAAAAAACTCTTATGAGTTTGCACAAATAGTGCGAGGGGTGAGCATCGAACAAGACGAATTGATGGTCAGCTTCGATGTTACCTCCTTGTTCACGAATGTACCCAAGGAGGAGGCGTTACGATTAGCGAAAAATTGTTTGAGAGGGGACAGCAGCTTGGAGGACAGAACAAAGCTGACAGTGGATCAAGTGGTCGAGGGGATAGCTTTGTGTCTTGACATGACTCATTTCACATTTCAGTCTAGAATGTACACTCAAGAACAGGGTCTGGCCATGGGATCTCCAATATCCCCCGTATTAGCAAATATATACATGGAAGATTTTGAAAATAAAGCATTACCCAATTTCCGTGGTGCCCTGAAAGTATGGTGGCGCTACGCGGATGACACTTTTGCGATTATAAAAAGGGATAAAAAGGAAGAATTTTTAAACTATTTGAACTCTATTGACAATGCGATAAAGTTCACCATGGAACTTGAGTCGCAGAGCGGTACATTTCCGTTCCTTGATTGTCTGGTACATAGGAAGGAAGGAACGTTAAAGACAACGATGTATCGCAAACCAATGGACACAGATGGGGTACTCAGCTATACTTCAAGCCACCCGAAGCACGTGTACGCGGGAATCGCCTCATCACTATTTCACAGAGCAAGAGCTCTGTGCACGGAGGAAGAAGATAAGAAAGCAGCGCAGAGGGAAGCAATGAAAACCTTAATAGCTAGCGGATATCCGCAACGATTGGTGAAACGACAGCTAAAGAAATGTCTCAACCCACGCGCAACTCCAACCGCAGAGTGGATAGCGACAGTGGGTATCCCGTATAAAGAAGGAACTTCAGAAGCGATTCGGAGGGTATTGAATAAGGAGAAGATAAGGGTAGTTTTCCAGAAGGGTCGAACGCTACGGTCCACACTTGTGCACCTGAAGGATACACTCCCTTTAGATAGAACAACTAACTGTATTTACAAAATTCCATGTAAAGATTGTACACAAGTGTATATAGGCCAAACAGCGAGGGAATTACGTACAAGGATTTCAGAACATTGGCGACACATGTCACGACCTCCGATAAATGAGCTAGAGTATAAAGCTCTACTCAGAGATTCAGCAATAGCAATGCATGCGCTAGACACGGAGCATAAAATTGACTTCGAAAATGTGGAGGTAATCAGGAAGGGATTACGATCAGCCAAAGGCTGATTGCTGAGGCTATAGAAATAACCAAGGCTAACAACTTCGTGAATAGAATAGACGGACTAGGGCTGTCCAGTGCCTGGCGTCCAGTCTTACTCCGGCCAGCTTTGTAAGCATCAGTGGATGGATCCCAAGTCGGAATGAACTATCGACCCACTCTCAGAAGAACTAAAGCCAAATTCTATCAGTGTCCAAGTTCCCTGCAACGGTTCAATTAAGATTGTTAACCACAATGTAATTATCTACGGACCGGCAATTTTGTTCCCCCACTTGACTCTGACTGAAACAAACTACAGTGTACCCGCGAACATATTGACCTTTGACCGTTGTGATCATTCATAGATGAACTGCAAATTGATTTGTCTTTGTATGTAGTTTAGCCATGATCGCTATAAAATGCCAATGTTTAGGTAATTCACTTCGTCTGATGAAGCATTTGTGTCAAATGCGAAACGTTGTGTATCACCATAAATACATTAACCGGTCGTTTACCAAGTTTTCTGAAATGATGACTTCCTGATCGGTCCCAAATATGTTCCAATATATTGAGTACAACGACCGTTGTCCAGTGACGACAGTTGGAGATGCGGCCTTCACACTCCTGAAAAGTATACATAAACCTGAAAAACACAGACGCAAGAAACTGACATTATGCTCACCTGGACACTCACACAGACGACTCTTCGTGAAGGTCTCGCCCTCCATGGGCCTCAGCCATTATGACCGCCCTAACCAAAGATACCTGCTCAACTAACAGAGGAAATTGGTAGTCAGTTGACTGCGGATAATCGTGGGTGAAATCAGTCGGCAAGCTGCTCTGCCAGTATTACATTAGTGTACAAACGGATTTCTGACAGTGTTTCAGGACGTGGTGGGTTTTCGCCTGGCAAGCGTTCTCCCTATAAAAAGCTCCAAATATCAGCTTAACAACACTGCGACGTGACGGATGTGACCCTCCACTGAATAAAGTCACTGCCCACAACTACAGACTGGCAAGTCGACTAGAAACATAATTCAATATTTCCTGACAAGTTCACGAGTAAGATACTCCCTGCCTACATGTATCGTTTTCACTACACATATAATTCCCAGACTGTTTACACTACGCACACTAGAACCCATCGTGTCGTCATGCATTGACGACTTTATTCCTTATGATTAATTTTACAATTTCCAAAGCCTGTACAACTTTCGGCTTACTTCCGATTACATACATAGCAAGGTGTTTGTTGCGAAAAGTAATTGCGTGTAAATGTTGATCACGCCTGGTTTGGTGTGTCTCGACAAATTCGATAATATACTATTTATATATTTATTTATATATTTAGCTTTATCTGGGTCATGGTGTGCCAAACACTAGTGGAACCATCAACAGACAGGCATTATATAAATCCAGGTTCTCTTCTTTAACCGTCTTTGTTGTCCCAGCGTTTATGTTTTCAGGTTTCCTTTTGATGGAACGGTACTTAACCATGCCCATCACACTGACTAGCTTGACATCCAGAACATTTTAACCACCACTTTGTCTTAGCTGGTCCATCGGTGCACAATTTTCTCTTTTGTCTAGCTCTGAAACCTGCCACGCGTTATGGGTAGTGGTAGGCGCATAACTAGATCCCCTAGGGATTAATCGGTAGGTTAACCCCTGAATTGTTTCCCTGCCTCGTTATTTTGAAGTGCCATATTTTAGGGTTATAGGTCCTTTATACAGCAAATCAGTGTTCCAAGTACACGAATTATGAAGCCGTGCTATTCCATTAAGACTAAGAAAAGTGGCATGAGAGATAAAGCCGCCCGAGCCATAATCCGAGGCAAATGTAGGGGCGCTTATTCGAATAGCGCATTTACCATCGACCACTGCCCCGCATGCACCGCAAATGAGGTTAAGGCAACTAAACGGCCTGCTGCAAAATGCAACCTGAATAAACCGCGCTCCTGCATTGTTCTTCTTATAGACACACTGTTAGTAGCACTTAACAAAAACAGTGCACTCCACATTGTGGTAGCTGTGCTTAAAAAGGAAATGAACGTTACCAAAGCAGGCGTAGAGAAAATTATGACATTAGCCCAACTCGCAGACATAAGGAAACGTGGCACCCTTGTGGAGCTCGAAGATGCCGGCGCCGTTCTTACTTCCATCCTCAGTGAGTTAACCAGCGAGCCCGTCGTGCCCGAAACGTGATCAGCTTCAGAGTTCCTGACAAAATTCCTTTGGAGGAACTCCTCCGCTTAATGAAGTCCATGTGTAACATCTCTCTTGATACTTGCGTGAGTAAACGGCTCAGGATATTGTAGGCCGGTCCTTACTGCCATAATCTTATCGCTTTCAAACGCAAGAACGGGCCACACGCTTCACAGCAAATAGCTTTACCTAAGGAGCTAACGCAAACATTGAGCCTATTCTTATCAAGCCTGATTTAATGCCGTTGAAAAGAGTTTCCCTATCGGATACCGATACCAAAGCACAACAACTGCCGCTTGATTCCTCGCCGATTGCCAAGGCTACTGCTTACTCTACGACAAGCATTAACGTGGAGCTGGATCTGACCCCCTTATGCACACTTTCATGACAACGTTACATACCGACTGAAGTCCCACCCCCCTAATAGATAAATATTTAACCATGCTTTTGGATTCGTCCTAGTTAACGATACTAGAAGCTGTGGCCGTGAACGTGTTATTTAGTAACCCCTGCGACATGAGTGCCATAGTTACCGAACCCCGCAGGTTTCCACCCAACCCGCCCAATCACTGTGCAAGCCGTGCCTACTCGAGACGCACAGCAGTGTTATCAAGCCACAGAAGTATGACAAACGCCGCGGATTTTACAAACTGCTGACGTTCTACCAGTCACCGCATCAAAACGGAAATAGGAGCAGCCCGCGCAG
Source organism: Dicrocoelium dendriticum (assembly GCA_944474145.2). Taxonomy (NCBI): domain Eukaryota; kingdom Metazoa; phylum Platyhelminthes; class Trematoda; order Plagiorchiida; family Dicrocoeliidae; genus Dicrocoelium; species Dicrocoelium dendriticum. Next base: position 110,521,539 of record OX104063.1, on the reverse strand, counting down.
CGTCAGCGCCGTGAGTTCCCTAGTAAATAACTTGGGTAGCTGTCCGCCTGGTACGTTGTCGCACTGTCGGCCCTAGACAAAGCGCTATCCCCTCCAAACGTCAAATGCAAAACCCCGCTACCAATCCCCAAGACCTCTCGAAACAAAAAGGAACAATGCACCCTCCCAAAGACGAGGCCCATCTGATACTACTTACCGCCCCATCATCACGAATACTGCCCCGCGCTCCACGAGTATACGCTCTCCTGAACGAAAATATATCAGGAAGCGAAGCATTTCCACCTGGCGGTGCCTCCCAAGCTCCTTTTTATGGAATGCAGCAGGACACGACCCACGTCGCCCATTCCTCCAAGAGTACTCGCCAGCCCTTTATCACCTCCAACGACGCAGATGCTCACTGCAAATAACCTGCACAGTTCGTGTAAGCTCTCTGGACAGGATCTACAGTCTGCAAAATTATCAGAGCCCCAATAGCGGCCGATTACCATCGGTTACCTACTCATCCACTTCTTGATCACATTCTTATAACACCCCTCCACCGTTGCTTACCACCACCATGTACCCTGCGCCAGTTGCCCGCTATGGTGCAACTTACCTCACACAACCGAATTCCGTTAACTCCTCTTGCATTGCATCATGCAGCTTGCTGCTTATCAATGCTCTATCCAGTACACGTCAGATGCACCTTATTGGATCATTTATCCTACTCTCATATCCACAGCTGGTTCACATCAGAGGACCGCGGCATCCCTCAAGTGCCTCTGACAACTTACTACGCATCCATGGCTACACCACGTTATGTAACGGACGAGACGACCCTTGGGGTGGAGGCCGCCTTATCAATGCCTCGGATTACTTTGTTGCATCTGACTTCGAACTTCCTCTATAATTACACTGAAGCCTCCAGCTGGATCCGGACGACAGGAGGCCAACTTGACCTCCTTAGCGGTTGAGTATGTAACCAACCACACCCCTAAGGAAAAGCTTAATGAACCCTTTGGGCTTTTCATTGAAACCTCCCTCAGGCATCCACGCCACAAGGTAGTGGGTGGAGATTTCAATAATCCACTTTTCCTCTTGTATGATCAGGCTGCCCCACTCAGATACAGCGGTTTTGTTGACACCGTTCACGCAAAGAACTGGACGCAACAAGCTTACGATCACAAGCGGCTTCCTACTATCCTAGGCTTAACTTTTACGCAAAGTGTCTTTGATGCTATCGCTGGTATACTAGACTGCTTACATGGCTGTGACCACAAGGTGGTCAAACTCATTTGCACCTCTACTCCATATTGCGCCACATGTTGTTCTGTCAAGCAGTTTCGATGTTCCACCACATTAACTGGGACAACTTTGCGATATTAGTGCGCTCTGCGAACTTCGACGTCTGCTTTTAGCTAATGATGTAGACGCAGCCGTATACGTGTTATATCTAAATTGCCTTGGCTTGCGCAGATGTGATCACCCCACACTTGCGGAAGCCGATTAAAGAGGACAGTGAACCCAGCCGAGGCCAACGATGTACTTAGGAAGATAAAACTGAGCCATCGCTAAGCCAAAACTAAGGAATTCCACACCCTATTTTGCATGAACGAAATCCAACCCAAATGACAAACTGCGCAGGAAACAGCCAAGGTTGCTGAAGAAGCTGCTGCCCTTAAATCTAACAATAAGACCAAGTCACTCACACAACTACTTTGACAAGGAAGCATTCAAACATCTACGCCTGTTGCCTTACGGAGACTTTCTGATACATCCGTCATTAGCCTTCCATCAAATAAACTGAGAGAACCACAAAGGATACTTCTGCAAGGATTACACTGCCACTAACGGGACTTCACCAGCTCTGCTATCTAAGCGCACCAATGACTTACTTGTCACTATCAACGTTGACCTGGGTTCTAGCACTCGAGTACTCAGCTCACTCAAATGGTCCTCACATCCTGGTCCTGATTTTCTTCCCGTTACACGGTTGATATTCGGTGATCAGGACGTTCCGATTTACTTCTCAACCTTTCCACACTTTCCATGACCAACCAGATTTATCCAGCCACAGGGAAAGATGCCACCGTCACCATCCAACACAAAAAGGGCAGTCGGCAAACGATGGAAGACTATCGCCCCATCAACCCCACGCCTATTGTTTCAAACTTAATGGAACGAATAGTCTAAGAAATCCTTTTCATCATCCTGCTTGCTCGTAACCTTCCCAATCGACAACAAGCTGGATTTCTGCCCGCTAAACCCTTTCAGACCTGCCAATTTGGGTTATTCAACCACGTAACTCAACAGATTAACAATAAGCTCGTGCTAGCCATCCTCGCCCTAGACATGACGAAAGCATTTGACAGGTATCACATGCAGAACCCTTGATGATGCTGGACTCATATGGTATCTCTGATAAACTTCACACAGGGTTGTCATCATATTTCTACATCTCGCTCAAGACCAGTAATTGTTGGGGACTTTATGGCACCTCCTAAACCGGTCAACAGTGGCGTACTTCAAAGAAGCGTTTTAGGTCCCTACCATTCCTGCTGTATATCGATGCCGTGTTCCAGGTTTATAAACATATGACAACCTACCTGCTTGCCGATGACATCAACCTTGTCCTCTCATTTCCTTCGTCAAACTTGCACACCACTCTCTCCAAAATTCAGTACTACTTAAGCAATCTAGCTGCATGTTGCGACACAGGGTTGGCATTCACACTAGCAAAATGCCATGTCCTTACATGCAGCTGCACCATGCCACCCAATACGTTAGTGCTACAAGGTACGCCATTAGCGAACTGCCTAACAGTGACGGACTTGGGCGTTCACTACCCCTGTTTGCTTAACTTTGCGGAACAGGTAGTTTATTCTGCAGCAAAAGCGGGCTCTTCATCGGATACATCCTCAAAACCATGACGATACAAGAATCTAGAACTGCGCTATATAAACCACGCGCCTGGCCTCCGCTAGCGTACTGCTATATAGTATTCACCAAACTAAGCAATGGCGACAGAATAGCCATCGAAAAAGTTCAGCGTATATTCACAACACGCCTTCTGGGGCGTACAAGTCTCAGCTACCGTGATCGATGCAACATTCATACTCCACTCTTTATGGCTGCGAAGAGTGAAAGCCAATTTAGTTTCCCTATATGCGCTTATTAGCAATCCTAATGACAGCCCAATAACGCCTGTCTCATACTCCTCCAACACTTCGTACCCTACCGTGATAGACCCCACTCCATTATCCTACCAAGAATTCGAAGTAGTTTTCGCTCCAACTTTTGCCTCTACGGATACGCCCACGTATGGAAAAGGTTACCTCTCACTATAGGAGCATTTACGCATACGAACCAGTTCCGCTGCTTTATAAACAAGTACCCGTGTCACACAAGTTTTCAAGCTACTGAATTTTAACTGTTCAGCAGACCAGTTGTTTGTAAACGGACCAAACCACTAACAATAACTTTTTCTCACCTTCCCACACTACCTATTTCGGACTCCGAATATCTGCCTGCTTCCTACAACCATCCTTTTGTCTTTCATCATATATGTATCAGTTACCGGGTACCGCATGCAGTTGCATTTCATCAAACCTCCCACACCTGGCTAGCTCGAGACATCCGCTTCTTGCTAATCGCATCAACCTAACTGGCTACCATCTAGATGGTGAAACCGGCATGCGTAGGATCTCAAGTCTCAGTTGACGTTGCCCAATTATATCCTTGTCACCAAGCTGACATCGTTCGCCCTTATAATTGTCACCCTATGAATGACGACAATATTGAATATTCTCTTTTCATCGCTCTTCCATGCATCGTATAACCCTACTACGTTGCATATATGTCTGGCTCTGGCTTTCCTCTCCTCCTAGGCACCACATACTTAGGGTGCTGCAACGACTTATACTACACACTGGTGCTCCGCACTTTTGTCCGTAAGACCTCAAAAATCTGGCCAAGCTGCCTGACCATCCCCTGTCTCGTCCTAAGCCTTCACGTATATCTTTTGCTCTGGCTCATTCCGTCTTATAAATCACCAAGCGCCGCTGCTCCATCGACTTACCTCCCACACGGTAGATCAGCACCTTTGTGCGTAGGACCTCAAGTACCTGGTGACGTAGCCCAATTATATCGGTAGCGCCAAGCTGCCATAGTGCTCTCTTATAATTGCTACCCCATGAAACACGACAACCTTGAATATTCTCTTTTACTCCCGCTTCCAAATACCATATAATCCTACAACGTTTCTTACCTGTCTGGCTCTGGCTTTCTGCTCCTCCTAGGCGCCGCCTACCTACGGTGCTGCATCGAAGTATCGCTCACACCGTAGCTTCGCACATTTATGCATAGGAACTAAAGCTGCTGGCTATGATGCCTACCTATAACCTTACCTCGTCCTACTTCTTCACCTATCTCTTTCAGCCTAGCTTTCCACCCCACTTATGGACCACCTACCTCTTAGGCTCCACCGACTAAGCTTCCACACTGCAGCTCCGCACCCTTGTGCTTTGGACTTCCAGTAGCAGGCTGTGTTCCCACATACATATCTATCGAGAAGATGTAACCATTATTTCTTATAATTGGTCCCTTAGGAACCACAATACTATTGAATACTCTACTTACCTATCGCCCCCATTCATCGCATTTTCCTACTTCTTCGCTTAGCTGTTTGGCTCTGGCTTGCCTCTCCCATTATAACCTACTTAGCTATGATGTTCCACCAACTTACCTTTCACCCTGTAGTTTGGCACGTTCTTGCATAAGACCTCATGTATCTGCCCATGCTGCCTGACCATCCCTTGTCTTGTCCTGATCCTTTACTTAACTCTTGCTCTGGCTCATTCCGTCTTACGAAGAGCCAAGCTCCCATGTTCCACCGACTTAGCTTCCCCAAGGTAGCGCAGTAAGTTTGAGCGTGGGCTCACATGTACCAAGCTACATTGCCTAAATATGCACCTATCGCCAAGTTGACGTCCGTATTTCTTATAACTTATCCTATGTATCAAAATACTATTAAACATTCTCTTTACATCTCGCTTCCTTCACCGCATACGCCTGCCACTACTCCTACCTGTCTGGCTCTAGCATTCCTCTCTCATTATGGACCACCTACCTAATCTGCTCCAACGACTTACCTAGCGCACTATAGCTCTGCACTTTTGTGCTTACGTCCTCAAGTAACTGGCCATGCTACCTGACCGTCGCTTGACTCGTCTTAATTCTTCACCTTTCTTTTTCTCTGGCTGCTTCTATCTTACGGACCACCAAGCTTTGATGCTCCACCGACTTGTCTTCCAGGCTGTAACGCCGCACATTTTTGCGTAAGACCTAAAGTACCAGGCTACGTTGCCCTTATATATTCTTATCGCTAAGCTGAACTAGTTATTTCTTCTTATTGTCACCGTAAGAACCAAAACAGCATTGAATATAATCTTTTCATCTCGTTTTCCTTCATTGCATTTTCCCAATAGTACGTTTTTCCGTTAGGCTTCGTCTTTCCTAGCCTCCCAAGCACCATCTAGCTACGGCGTTGCGTCGACTTAGCTTGCGCATTTTAGCTTCGTAGTATTATGCGTAAAACCTCAAGTACCTGGCTAGGACGCCTACCTATAACCTTATCTCGTCATATTTCTTCACTTATCGCTTTGACCCTGGCTTTCCGCTCCACTTTTTGACCAGATACCGCTGATGCACCACGGAGTTTTCTTCCACCCTGTAGCTCCGCACCTTTTGTGCGTTGGACCTCAAGTAGCAGGCTATATTTCCTAATTGTATCCTTACTACCAAGCTGATATCCTTATTGTTTATACTTGCTACCCTATGAGCCAAAATACTATATAATACTCTGTTAACATCTCGCTTCCATTTATCGCATATTCCTACCACTTCATAGCTGTTTGGCGCTGGCTTTTCTCTCCCTTATGGACTACTCTCCCAAGAGGTTACACCATTTACCTTTCAAACTGTATTTCCACACATGTGTGCGTAAGACCGCAAGTAGTTGGCCATGCTGCTTGACCCTCCCTTGTCTCATCCTAAACCTTCACTGATCGCTTTTGCTCTGGCTCTTTCCGTCTTACTAAGCACCAAACTCCGATGCTGCACCGACTTTCCTTCCACACTGCAGCTCGGCACTTTTGTGCGTGTAACCTCAAGTACCTGGTGACGTCGCCCAAGTATATCCTTATCGCTAAGCTGACATCCCTATCGCTTATAATTTTTAACCTTTGAACGTGGACACCAATGATAATGCTCTTTTCCTTGCGTTTTCGGTTACAGTATATTCCTACTGCTTTTCTTACCTGTGTGGCCTTCGCTTTCCTCACCCCTAGGCGCCACCTGCTTACTGTGTTGCATCGACTTAGCTCTCCTTCCGTTGCTTTGCACTTTGTCGCGTGGCAGCGTGTGCCTATATTTTCACATTCACAAGAGTATTGCATCACCAAATTCTCTTTTGCTTCTCACCTTCAACTGCTTACATAGATAACATAAATCGACGCTCCACTTTTCAACTGTCAGCTGGGCAGTACATATCCAGTAATTTCTTAAAAATGGTAAATTCTTTTACTCACTAAATCCCGAAACGTCCCACTTATTTAAATTTGTCCACCTGAGTTACCAGGGCACTGTAGTGCACTACCTTCGGCAGGCTCACAGTCTATTAAGCCGCCGCTGGGTCATTTTATTTAACAGTTGGCTCAGCTGCTTTGCTGACACTGCCACGCTTCTATTGCTGCAGCAGTTGGGCTAAGTACTCACCGCTCCAATGAGATAGACTATCGTGTCACAACGGCGTACTGAACCTGCTGTCCCTTGACTCACTGCTTCGCATCTCATGACATCAATTTGCTGTACACAGATTTTCTAGTTTCATCTCTAAGATTAGAAGGCACATACAAACAGATTCCGCCTAGTTTATGGATACATATATAAAACGAATTAAAATGGCTGGCATGGCTCTAGGTGGCCAGCTCTCCTTACTCCTTACTTTATGTTCGGAGTCCATCCGTACTGTGAACGTTTCTTACTTGTCCCCCGTGAGCCATGCAGAGAGGTTGCTGAATAAACTTACCTGAATTATCTTATTTATAAATATGGCCAATTGGCATATATGGGCAGCCCATGCCACCATCTCGGGCATACTGTGCACTCGATATGCAGAATCTAGCGGTTTGAACGACGGCGTTCAAATACTTTTCACCTTCAGAACGCCACCTAAATAAAGCTTCATCTGCCGGCAAATGTTCAAGTTAGCTGCTGTGTAATTGCGTTAAGGTTCGTTCCCCTCGCCAGTTGATTATTTATTGCACCAGCTCCTTCCTATGCATGACGTTACCCACCTCGCCATTGTATTCCGCCATAAAATCTAGGCGTCTTGAAGCTTACAAATTAGGGAAGCTTTTTGAGCAGGACCTTCCACTGGTTTGCCCAATTAGGTGCAAATCACTATTACCTCCGGAACATTACCCATACAGCTTCATCCCCTGCAACTGATCCAAGTACTTCGGTTGCCATGGCCTCCTGCTTCCTCTACCTCACCAGTGGATAAATTCTCTTGAAGGCCCTTTTATCCGTATCTTCCCCGGGTCTGAAAAATTGGGTTCAAAGCACTATGAATTTCGGAACAAGTGAAAAACAAGTTCATCCCCCTGCAAGTGTTCAAAGTACTTGGGGTTCCATGGCGTTATTCTCCGTCCACCTCCCTTGTGGATTACCTCTTCCTGTTATTAGAAGCCACAGTTAATTGGCGTCATTATACACTGGATATTCACCCACGCCGCCAGTGCGGTTTGCGTATTTACTACAGTCCGGATGCATATAGGCTGTGGCCCATAGTACCGCGCTCGATCCTACCTGTTTCCAAAGAACACCGAAAGCTCCTCGAGCGTTAGTAAACAACCTGTCCTTGAAAACGTTGCACGTAGCTGCGATGGTTACCTCACGTGGACCTACCTGCAAAACTGACATGGCCCGAGCGTCATTTGCTCGGATGATGCTACTGCTTATGCTTTGTGTTCTACACCCACCTGTATAACGCAGCGCCGCAATTTACACAGCTTACCCCCTAACAGAACCACTGTCCCAAACCGTCTCTAATAAATCCGGACTAAGCCTTCCGCTGAGCAAACGAAAACGCGGGTCTAGCATGACAGCGATTAGCCGTTCAGGTACTCTCTCCTACAAAAGTATGGCAAGTATAAAAGAGTTATATACCTTGTGGTCAATGACCGTATTCCAGGACTGGTGGGTTCTCGCCTGGCAAGCATTTTCCTATAACAAGCTGGCTAGCCGAACAACCTCCTCGTGGTGTCAGCTGGGTGGTTCGGGTTTAACCCGTTCCAGCAACTATTTCGGCGGCAGTGTTCCAGGACGTGGTGGGTTTCGCCTGGCAAGCGTTCTCCCTAAAAGCGCCACAAATGTCAGCTTAACAACACTGTGACGTGGCGGTCGTGACTCGCCACAAAATAGAGTCACTGCCCCGTGGATATCCGGATAATTCTATCCAACCCGCGGACAACAATCTCCTACTCGCATATTGATGAGGATATCAAACATTGAAGATTGGAGCAGCACAACTGCAAGCACAAAATACACAGCTACATATACACACACAATGACGTGCATACATACCCCCTACACAAACGCAAACTGCTATAGCAAGTATATCGGATTTTTGCACATTCTTGATCATGTATCGTTATGTCAAACTGCTCATGCCTGTAAAGGCGTGCCTCACCATGTTGAGAATAAAAGATTTATTTATTTATTCAGCTACAACTCCGTAACCTCCGAAACTGCACCAGCATTTCCATAACAGAAACACTTATTGCTCTTGCCGCGCTTCAGCGGCACCTTCCTCATTAACACCAACGACTACGCACTTCATCTATGCCTTATTCCTAAGCAGCATTATTTGTAAATTTCAAGCCATGTATTTTGCCAACACGAATTTATGCCGTGTGGCGTTTACAGGCTTTTAGTGTTTCTGTGGCTTTGCAATGACTTGATCATGCCTGTACTGACGTCACTTGTTTCGTCGAGAATAGTTATTTAATTATCCATGTCCACCCTAGTTTTCAGTTTAGTTATTACTGCAACCACGGCACAGAAGTGATTTCAGCCGGCTGAGCCGTAATAATCGTACGGGTGTTAGGACAAGAAACCTGCATACAAAATATACTTAGCCATTCCTGATTAGCTCCTGACTCACTTCGGTTCCTCCACTGACACCTTAGTCCAAAGGATGTAAGGACCAACCAGTACCTACACCACTCCGGTTTCCTCTCTTCTATAGTCACGTGATCAAGTTTCAAAAAGCCCGAAAAATTCCGCCTAGCCTACTGACTGTCTGATTTGCAAAGCCATAGGTATTCCTCGGGTGGGACATCGCAGGGCAAAAGCCAATTCATTCCAGCAGTATACCTTAGTCCATACAATGTGGCTACACCTACATTCTTTAGTCCTAAGCATTGGCTTTTAACACTTTTTCCCTTCCTGGTACCTTGGATCCGTGAAAATAAAATCAGGCTTAGGATGTTTGAGGTATGCTTGGTATAAGCATTCTACTGGACCTAAGGTTTTGCTGTCGATACGCATAATGCACCTAAGGTAGCAATAAAATTGTCCAGAACATCGTCCAAATACTAGCTAAAGTTGTACTATTATGAAACTTGGCGGATGCCAGTTGCTTTTTGTTTTCTTTTACGCGTTTTTGTTAACACTAAATACTCGCTAATTTACTCCGCGGTTTCCAACTATAATCGGTATGCGTACCGCAAAATAATATACGTGTACGGTCTACTGGGTAAATTGACCAGTATAAAAATATAGACTTAATAATCCAAGCATATTGCTTCCACTTATTCCCTCTTAGTCTCATATACTTAGTCATCTCTGAGTTCTTCATTTTGCCATCACTGTTGCAAACACCAGTAGATAGGTAAAATGAAAACCAGATCCAATTATTCAACAGCTTCTGCTAGTAAAAAGTTCTTATTTCCAGATTCCATTTCTTTGGCACGAACACTAACCAGCGGCAGCGAGGTCCCCGTTACCCTGGCGGGCCGTCCTTGCGTAAGTTTATCTTTCAGTTGGCTCCAAAGAATTCCATGCGCTGAGCATAATGGCGGAAGAACAACTAGCTACTACATGTTTTTCCTTACTTTACTGTACTTGTTGGACTTCGTCACAATTCGCTAACGGTGCTAGGACAGCTTTCATCAGCAAACCCATTAAAGTATTATTTGCTGTTACCTTACAGTACTAATGAACCTGAAAGAAAAGCGCCGACGCCTGCTTCAGACTATAAAAAACTGGCGAGAGTGGTTTAAATTAAGCAGATGCACAGTAGTGTGTAGAAACCAATGAGGAACAATAATCCTTCATGTTTGAGCACACACAACCTCCAGAAGCAGAGTTGTTAACGCCATACCAGCGCATACTTAAATGGAGTTCACGACTTGAATTGCTTTGCTGCATGTTCCGACGCTCATTTCTTAAGCATAGGGGACAGACTCCTTTATCTCTTTGGCGTTGATGACCTCGCCTTATGGATGTAGAAAATAGGCTCTAAAAGATATAACGTGCGATATATTCTTAGACATATATGCGAGTTTTAGGCTTGAAAGGGTAAAATGCTCTTAAAGGTCTCCTGTATTATACAGTTAGACCTAGCTCACACAGCCTTAAGATAAACTACGCATCAAATTTGCGGCTTAAAATGCACGCAACTCTATTCATAGAGGCCTTTGTTGCTCAGTATTCTCTGAAAACGGTACACCGTGGCCTTTTGACCGTGAGCTACTTATAGATTGTCCTAAACTCTCTAGCATACGTGACTTTCCTTACTACATTACCAGCGTTTTTGCATAAACTTACCACGTAGTTGTTCATATTTGCTATGTATTCCTGAAAAGTTTGCTTTCCAGTCACTTACGTCGTACCCAGTTATTGCGGAGAAGTAGAGACTTAATACTGGATTTCTTGATAGGCATGCCTATATAGAATGTATACCACTTCGCCGTCTTTTACATTTTTATTTTCTTTTTGAGATCTGCTTTCAATGCAGCAAGTTATTTTTAGCGGACTAACATATTGGCCTTATTCGTAGACAGCCATGCGAGCGCGAATAGCTTGCTAACTAATGCCCATATCGCATTGATTTCACTTTTACCCTAAACAGCGATGGAAATTACTTCTGAAGAGCTCATTTGTTTACTAGCGTTCGCAAACTTCCTGCCTTAGAAATGGGTTTGCTTTCTGCTGAGCTTTGCGCAATTTGAATTTTGGCGCTAGAAAGCAAAGATACCTCAATAAATTTTGATTAAATTATTCGTTGATTTTATTCTTCTTGTTATGTGCGCCGCTACCTAAAACGCGTTTTATGTGTATTTGCATAGCATAAAATTATATCTCCAACTGTTTAATTCCGGCGCTTTTATTTCTTTCCGGCTGCGCACCATTACATGTGACAAGTGCGCGCGTCGCCATAGCCCGAAGAATTCGTAGTGAGGTGCTAATGAATTTGTCCCTGCTTCCAGCACAAACGTGTGCGACTACGGTTATGAACAAACGTTTGCTACTTAGAAAAGCAAGGAGCACACTGATCGCCTGAATAAACCAGATGAAGTTTAATTCCAAACAAATTATAAACAAATGAATAGATAACTTACTATTTTATTCGCGAACACTTCGAGGCATACCAATTCAACTAGAAGCGAAATTTACAATCCATTAGCTGGCACAACAGCTACGTTACAATGCACGCAATAGGCTGTGGCCATGCATATTAAAATTTGCATGAATGGTTAAAGCAGTCAGGCGGAGCAAAGTCCTCATTGGCATGCCGATAAAATGGTTGCATGTGTGCGTACAGTAAATAAAAAACTCACAGTAGGTGCAGTGGAAATGATATATGAAAACTGTGAGTATCCTTATGGTACGCGTCAGTAAAATATTGAAAAACGGCTAGTCGATATTCTAGAATGTAACAGTGGGCAGGGACTATATTCCGTGGCGAATCATATCCGCCACATCACTGTGTTGATAAACGGACTTCTGTGTCTTTTGCTTTGGAGCAGGCTTACCAAGCGGATACCCACCACGTCCTGGAACATTGTCATTGATTGCTTCGAACGGTCATGCACCACTATTGTAGCTGTTTATGAATCATTTGCCCATTCAGTTATCCGCAGTCGGTTGACTCCACTGTTGGCTAAGCAAATGGCACAGTCAGATTCCGACATGGACATTGTGGTCAGTCGAGGAGGACATATGAGTTTGCATGTATGTAGAAGTTCCAGTAGATGGGGTCACACCTCCTCTATGTATACTTTCTGGGATGTGAGAATGCGTGTCCAGCTACCCTTACTGTGCCCCGGTGGTTAGGGTGTTGGGTGCAAGTGGTTGGGTTTGAAGTGAAGCCACGGTCCAAGTAAGTCCTTGTTGGTTATTGCGGTCCAACTCAGACGGAGGCAGGTCCAAAGTGTAATCCCGAAGCTCGAAGCGTTTCATGAATTTAACGATAAGGGAAAGAAAGGCACAGGTCGAGCGAAGACCTAAAGGAGAGTCATAGTACCATGCGTTGGGGAAAGTTTACTTTAAGTCAGTTACTCGAGACAAACTGATGTACAAGAGACAGCAGATCTTACACTAAGGTTATTTTTTGTTTATGCAGCAGAAGACCTGGCTGAATGGGTAAATTACGTTAATGTAGATGAGGATGAGGTGCAGGTTTTTGGTAATCAATCCACGGGGTATTAGCTTACGGCGTAAGAATTCAACCGGAGACCAGAAAGTAGCTATGTATTCGCGATTGGCTTCAGTCGGAAACCAGAAGATACAGTGACGATCTGGCGAAATTTATATATAATCCAAGGAATGCGGATTCACTAAGACCACATAATAACTATTATGTACATGGGTATATGAGGATAGGACGCTGAGAATAATAGAAGCCGGCTAGGATTAAGTGGATATAAACGTAAGACTAGGTGTCAGATGTAAGACAATCGAGAGATGGCGCTAATAGACTGGATTTCATTTAAAAAAATGCTAATCGGTTTAATAATTCTAGTCACTAATGAATAAATAGTGTCACACAATACGTCAACAAACTAGCAAAAATAGCTGTTGCAGACAGTCCACAAGAATACCATTGGAAAGATAAGCATTGGCTCCTAGCAAGCTCCGAATATGTTCAGGGACGTGAGGCGTGTACTCCAAATCGCGGTAGCTAAGAATGTGGAAGGTGAACCAACGGGGATAATATCGTTGATGGACTGATCATCAGTGGCCAACTATAGCCACCCAATTAAGAAATTCGGTCACATGTGGATACCTACAGTGTCACAGAATACGTCACGAAACAAGTTGAGTTGTAATGCCAACGGCCCAAGAGAATAACGTTTTAATGGTACGTGGTGGCTCCAAGCAAGCTCCGGAGCTACGCCGAGACGCACGAAGCCTATGCCGTGTATCTGCTGACAAGAAGAATTGACGAGAGTAAGGGAAGCAACAGATAAGGGTGTTAAGAGAGAGGACAGTGGCCATCAATGGAATTCCGATTAAGCCAGCAGTTACTAGTGGATCATACAGCGCCACTGAACAGCTCAACAAACTAGCTGAGCCGTGATGCAGACAGTGCAAGCAAATAAACCTTATCGATTAGGGCTGGCCACTACCCGGCTCCGGATATCCGCAGAGTTGCTTGGAGTCTATGGCGATTATCTGATACTAAAGAGAGATAATGGCTTAGCAGTGGCTGATGGAGCCACGGAATTAAGTGGGTTGATTGCTAGTGGATACGTACAGTGCCAGTAAATAACGCAACGAGCGAGCGACGTTTGGCGACAGATATTCTAAGAAAATAAGGACTGAAAAGTAAAGTGTGGCTCCTTCCAGGCTCAAGATTTGCACAGAGATTCATGGAGCCCACGACGGTTAGCTGCGGCAAAAGAGCTAATGAAAGTAAAGGCAACGAAAGACACTGGCGCTTGGAGTACGAGCAACAGAGGCCAGCAACGACACGGATTAAGCCTACAGTTACTATTGGAGAACCCGATCACGCAACCAAAGCAAATAAGCACAGATGCGGCGTAGCACAAAATTTGTAACTAGTAAAATTAAGGAGCAAGAAATTGAGTGCAAAAGCCAGATGAAATGCACGGTGGGCAAATGCAACAGCTACAACTGTATAGTAAAGAGCTTTTACATAAAAATAATAAAAAAGGTACCCATATTCATACTACTCTTATTCTAGTGCAAGTGCATAAGCTTTGCGTACACCTTGAAATAGGCGGCCCAGCTACTAGCAAGGTTAGAAAAAATATCATATATGCATTTAATAATCGGATCCATCAAATAGATTCCTCAGCATTATGCATACCGCCAGCTAAAGTGCAAGCCACCATATCAGTATCAGTGGCACGGGATCGAAGGTAGTTTGCAAGAAACGTCAAACGCTAGTGTTGCTTGCGTAGAGAAAAAATGAGCACTACCCACTCAAAGTCCTCGCGCATCTTCAGCGGGTACAAGAAAGGGTTGTCAAGAAATCAGGAGGGATGCCCACCGAGAACGAGCTGTGGCACATGCCTGGATGGTTATGAGTGAATCCCTGCAACATGTGACTCCCCGATTGCTAGGATATTCCGATTTCTAATGATTTCGTGTTCGTCCACAACACGTGTTGCTGACTCATCGTACAATGCCATGCAACTGCTGTGGGCATGTGAACGTTATGCGTATTTGATGTCTGCTTTCCGTACGCTGGCTGCAGCTGAGTACCTAAATACAAGGTCTTGCCTACAGGGCTTGTCTTTTACCACCTACTGAGGCTCGTTAACCACGAGCTGTTAGGGCGACACAATAAGCAAACCACATAAAGTGCGAAACAGTCAAAAATAGCCTTTAGCGATCAAAAGGTGATGCTCTTAAACCTCATTTCAACTGACTCAGTGAATAAGACCTTTTGTTGCGTTACTTCCAACTAGCGGTATCCTAGAAATGACTGTGAAATATTCATCTCAATGCTAAGGTAGTGTTTTTAGGTACAATGGGATACGCATGCGTCACGGGGACAACAGCGAAGGGTTTCTGCGAAACCCTGGACGCATGTACATGCAGTAGTTCCCGTGTAACACGACAGACAGGTCACGTGCAGGAAAATGAACAGTCTTAGTTCCGCTAGTAAGTGATGGAAAATCGAAAGGTTTGTCAGTGCCTCCGATATGATTCACGCTTCGAGCGCAATGTGCCTACTTCACAAGCAAGGTAGAGCAGTGCATGTATGTCAAGTGGAGATGCGCATTTCTAGTGAATGTTCAAGTTTATCAGGAGCACACAAACCGTCTTAGATTCTGCAGTAACCTAAATATATGCCTTAGACTACGAACAACCAATTAGGGTAGCGCCGAGGAGTGGCAACATTGCACCCATTGACCTGGCATACTTCCTTCTCATTTGGAAATTCCTGGAATGCCTGTCAGCGTTTTGTAGAATACTCACGTTCAGCTGCAATTCATGCTCCGCACGCAACATCCAGTTATTTGACATCGCAGTTGCCCACAAATATTTTTTGGACGGATGGATTACATGCGTACACCATATGCACCACGGATTTCTCACTTTGCTCCACAAACGTGCACCGATGTTCAAGTGCGGCGGACGACGGAAAATCCACGGTCCCCTGCCACGATACTTTTCGCGTACTCTGCGCTAATCGCCATATAGCGCCAATGGACCGCTGCATAAATACTTTGTACGCAACCTGCATAAACATTATGCCGCCTGCTAGCTTATCACTGACCTAACAAGCGCCATATATAACACAGTTTACTCCTCCGCTCTGCTACAAACAAGAACGCCAAGCGTCTGCTCTTCAAGCACCGAGGGTGGAGACAACAGCGCAAAGTAGCTGCGACTATTTACGAACCCATAAGGTGCTATGTCCACCATGCGGATCATGCCAAGCAAAAGAACCCCACCAAACCATCGAGTAAAAGAGCAAACTTATTTACAGAAGTACCTTAAACAACAAAGCGTAGCTATGCGTCTTTAACCGTAATGCACAGAAGATGTCGTTTCTTACTGCGGGTGTTCGCAGCTTTACACAGTTGCACACGGCCCAGCAAAGATGGACCCTTATTTCTAAGGAGATCGGACGCAAATCCTAGTGTTAAGTGGACAGCATTTGTAACATGTACTCTTGCTTAGGGGGCCAAAATGTTTGGTGACAAAGTAAGTACGACCACGGAGCGTAAGGGTGATGGGTGTCATCGGATTATGCTTTTAAACATATAGCCGGACGCAAACTTTTGCTAAAGTATTCGTCCACCTAGAATAACTAGGTTGAAATAAAGCAAAAGAGGGGTGACATGAAAGGCTAATGCAGCGATAACACTGCGCTCATTGCCACATCAGGTCATAAGGCACCCGTTGTGGCGTTGCTTTACTTCCCCTCTCTCTGCCACGCGAGCCCAACCGGGGTCAACTCATGGCAGCGAGCCTGCAAGATCGAAATTTGTTAGGAACAGAACAAGGTTAAGTTTGTGCGAAACAAGCTCTTATTTCTGCGGACTGTCACAGATGATACGCATCTGTTTCCTAGGCTAGCTCCTCCTTAGAATAGGCCGTGGCTGTCCAGTTATGGCTTGGATGACGTCCGCATCATAGCAATCATGAAATAATGGCGAGTTGGTTTCAACCGTTTCCAGCATGACTTAGCCATGTTACAGTCCGTTGGGTAGCACTCCGTGCCAATTACGGAGGCGGCTCGTGTAATGTCCTGAGGCTGAGGCTGGCTGGAATGCACCAGAGTAGCCAGCGTTCAAGCCACCATGACAAAAATCTATTCGGGATCGTTATTCTTGGCTCATTTGTTGGCAATAAAATGGACGGCGACCACAGCGTTAGTCTGTTCGTTTTTGGACTATCTCTGAGCGCACATAATGCGGCCACCAATGCATTAGGTATTTCAACCGCCCACCAGTGGTGAGGAAAAGAATACTGAAGACGTAATTGAAAAGTTGGGATTGAGAGCTCGTTGCTTCCTTGCTGCAGGTGAATGTAAGCGCGTACCGCATTTGGATACGCATGTTAGCGTCAGTGGAGCCCAGGGGCATAACGTGGGCTTCGCGGTCTCTGAGAAAGTGCCACCTGAAGCCTCTCGTTGTTAAGGCGTCGAAAGAGGACACCGTTGCCCTACCGACCTTTCGTCGGAGGTTAAACGCAGTATAAGAGGTAGCGATTGGCGTTACCAAGGTGTTCAGGTATCTGGTCATTTGCTTTATAACCCTGAGGGAGCAGCATACCCCCGAAATCACTGAACACTCTGAGGGGCCAAACGCCATGCAAGTGGTTCGTCTTGACATATGTACAATTACAGGCAGAAGGCAGACAACAAGTTTGGACAAATCCGACGACTTTTAACATTTTTGTTCTTGTGCAAGTATTCGTCTAGGGCATGGGGTACGTGTACAGTTTAAGTTGGCGAACAGTTGCAGCTAGAATGTGAAAGCTAGTGGCCCTATGACGCAGAAAGTGTTACTGGGTTCCGGCGGTTTTACTTGGCAGTCTCAACAAACAACGTTTATTACGTTGGTTTCCAGATATGCTGAAGACCAAGAGAGCACATCCCATCAATAAGTGCATCCTGATTTTTAACAATGTGTCGTGCAACTCGGATCATTGCAGTGACTTCCAGAAGGAAAGGTATCAGCATGGAATACTCAAACGGTTAGCGCCATACTGTCCGCCGCTGAGTCCTAGTAAGGGGGTATGGTGTGTTAGTAAGTCATATGTGAAAGAAGAAATGAGAATCAGGTATGGCGGAGTGTTGAAAGGAGATAGGGAAGTCGTCCTGAGCAGCAGCGACTGACGTAAAAGGTTTCTGCAAAATAGATTGGCTGAATTGCGCGGAAGCGTTACACCGCTTCACCACAAGCAGATAGTGCGAAAAGTATCCGTGGACTACACACGCGTACACTATTTGCTTGCGCTAGAGAATGCGGTCATTAGAATAGCACATTGGTCGGTAAAATAGATATTTCGCTCGATGGCTTGGAGAGGTACACGTATATAGCATGCTGAGCTCGGCGGATAAAGCGCGTTAAGGCTTTCTAAATAGTTGCAACTATTTGCGCTGTTGTCTCCACCCTCGGTGGTTGAAGAGCAGACGCTTGGCGTTCTTGTTTGTAGCAGAGCGGAGGAGTAAACTGTGTTATATATGGCGCTTGTTAGGTCAGTGATAAGCTAGCAGGCGGCATAATGTTGTGCAGGTTGCGTACAAAGTATTTATGCAGCGGTCCATTGGCGCTATATGGCGATTAGCGCAGAGTACGCAAAAGTATCGTGGCAGAGGGCTGTGGATTTTTCGTCGTCCGCCGCACTTGAACATCGGTGCACGTTTGTGGCGCAAAGTGAGAAATCCGTGGTGCATATGGAGTACGCATGTAATCCATCCGCCCAAGAAATATTTGTGGGCAACTGCGATGTCAAATAACTGGATGTTGCGTGCGGAGCATGAATTGCAGCTGAACGTGAGTATTCTACAAAACGCTGACAGGCATTCCAGGAATTTCCAAATGAGAAAGAAGTATGCCAGGTCAATGGGTGCAATGTTACCACTCCTCGGCGCTGCCCTGATTGGTTGTTCGCAGTCTAAGGCATATATTTAGGTTACTGCAGCATCTAAGACGGCTTGTGTGCTCCTGATAATCTTGAACATTCACTAGAAATGCGCATCTCCACTTGACATACATGCACTGCTCTACCTTGCTTGTGAAGTTGGCACATTGCGCTCGAAGCGTGAATTATATGGGAGGCACTGACAAACCTTTCGATTTTCCATCACTTACTAGAAGAATTAAGACTGTTCATTTTCCTGCACGTGACCTGTCTGTCGTGTTACACGGGAACTGCTGCATGTACATGCGTCCAGAGATTCGCAGAAACCATTCGCTGTTGGCCCCGTGACGCATGCGTATCCCACTGTACCTAAAAACCCTACCTTAGCATTGAGATGAATATTTCACAGTCATTTCTAGGATACCGCTAGTTGGAAGTAACGCAACATAAGGTCTTATTCACTGAGTCAGTTGAAATGAAGTTTAAGAGCATCAAGTTTTGATCGCTACAGGCTATTTTTGACTGCTTCTCACTTTATGTGGTTTGCTTATTGTATCGCCCTAACAGCCCGTGGTTAACGAGTCTCAGTAGGTGGCAAAAGACAAGCCCTGTAGGCAAGACCTTGTATTTAGATACTCAGCTGCAGCCAGCGTACGGAAAGCAGACATCAAATACGCATAACGTTCACATGCCCACAGCAGTTGCATGGCATTGTACGATGAGTCAGCAACACGTGTTGTGGACGAACACGAAATCATTAGAAATCGGAATATCCTAGCAATCGGGGAGTCTCATTTTGCAGGGATTCACTGATAACCATCCAGGCATGTGCCACAGCTCGTTCTCGGTGGGCATCCCTCCTGATTTCTTGACAACCCTTTCTTGTACCCGCTGAAGATGCGCGGTGACTTTAAGCGTCTGGTGCTTGTTTTCGAAGGCGCTTTAACCTGCCTATTCCACACTACTTGCGTTGCTTGCCAGGACACGCGCTATACTCGACGCATATCTAAGGACAATAACGTTTGGTATATTTTTGGCTGCCTTTAGCTTTGTTGCTTTCAATTTGGCGCTCCATTTTGCGGGCCGCATGCTTGTGCTTCCCTTTGAGAAGAGAGAAGCCATATTTGTACGCTACTGGTGTCAAATACAAACTATCCTTCTACGCCATCTTCTCCACTTTAAGAAGCATATCTACTAGGCGGTGACTGACAGAAGTATTTCTGAACCGGGCAAAATGATTTCACCTCTCCACCAAACTGGTTCTCTCACGTCCAGCCATCATCATCCTCATCATGGTACACGTTAGCTAGAGGTGGGAAACACCTCAGCTACTGCGCCAGGTTCAGGATTGGGTCTCTGCTATTATTTCGCAGACCGCGCATACGAAATCAGCCGTGGTTGAGCAATACTATCTTTAAACCAAACCATCTGCAAAGAAGCTATAAATTTGAAGCAATTAAAACTTCCTACCAGGACGCGATGCATGGTACAAGGCGGTCAAATAGATTAACCCGGTGGGTGTACTTAGTTAAAGTAGCGCCGAACGTTGAGTGTTTCGTTGTTCTATTTAATCAACCAGATTTCGGTTATATTAGATTCTGTTTTGGGCTATTCTGGCGCGTTGCTTGCCATGCATAATTTCTGGACTAGGTCAGAAGTGCAGGAAAGGACAAGGTAGCAATAGGATAAGCTGAAATCAGCTATTTTGTGTATATTTTTCAGCCGTTTACCTATACTTAACAAATTGGATATGGTACATTCATAAATATTTAGATAGAAATCTATAACGCGTGCATTCAAAAAGCCTTTACAAAATTACCACCTTCGACGTTGTACACGCTGCTAAGCTAACAGGACAAATAATATGGACGCTAAACAACGGTTGCCAAACAATTGAAAATCCAGTTGGGAACAAACCTGATGACAACATCTATGGTTGGATGTTCACCTAAAAGAAAACTAACAACGATTCAATAGCGGTATAGGCACCCATAGCGACGGCGCAACCCCCTAGGCCTCTTTTGATTTTTTTCCTACTGTGCCTCTCATGCGTGAACCTTTTGGACTAGACCGGCCTCTCAGGCTCCAAATGCCCATGGGGCTCAAACCAAGGCCTTTCTTCTTTCGAGCATTGGCTGCCATCGACAAACTTTCTTATTGGTATAAATAACTGCCTCATGCACTCGCCTCCGTCTTATAGATTATCCGTAAGCTTGGTCCCCTACCAAAATCGAAAGCTCCGGTCCTTGATTAATTTTGCCTCTCGGCTCCACTAGCATTATTCTCAACCCACAATTATCTTCTCCCTCTCTTGTTTGGCCTCTCTTTTGGTCCATATTGAAACTCCAATTGTGGTTGAGGTTCCCATAGCGTCAGCACAAAATAATAGGCCTCATTTGAGTCGCTTTCCTAATGCGCCTCGCACTCATAAGCATTTTGGACCACACCGGCCTCAGGCCCCAAATGCCTATAGGTCGCAAACCAAGGCCTCTTTCCTTTTGAGCATCGGCTGTCATTGACCAAGGTTCTCATTTTATAAATAACAGTCTCATGATACTCGTCTCTGTTCAATACCATATCTGTATGCTTGCTCCCCCTACCGAAATTGTAATTTCCGGCCCCTGATTGATTTTTGCCGCTCGGTTCCACCATCATGCTCCTCAGCAAGCAATTACGTCCCTATCACTTGTTTGGTTTCTATTTTGGTCCATATCGCAACGGTTCAATGGCGGTATAGGTACCCATAGCGTCAGCGCAATATCCTAGGCCTCGTTTGATTATCTTTCCAACGGTGCCTCTCATTCTTACACCTTTTGGACTAGTCCGACCTCTCAGGCTCCAAATGCCTATAGGTCTCAAAGCAACGCCAAGAGCGCCAGATGCTGAGCACTTGAACTTCTTCGGGTCTCATCCACTCCTATGTTTAACCATGCTCTTTGGATACTTTTTCGGCACCTCCTCTGGTCATCGCAAACCTTGAGGTGAAAACTTAGCACTTGGCGGTGCTGTCTGTATTATTCCCTTACCCCAGGTCACTTCCGGAGCCGGCACCACCGTCGTTTTCTCTCTACAGCTGTCGCAAGTATTGATGTCTGTTCTCTCTCTTGTATTCCACACAGTACACCTAGCAGACTATGCTGAGCCTTATAAAGCTGCCGCTCCTGTATACTAACTAATCATGCTGCCAGCAACTCACCAATTAGTGAGTTACACCGTGGATGTCCACATCAGAGTGGCACACTTAGCATCCTTTGCGGCTGCTGCTCACAATACTGATATTCCTGGTCCCCTTCAGCGCTGGCCGTACAACAATTTTCTAACTAAACCTGCAATATTCAAGCCCTTCTCTCTCCGGTTATTTAAGTTGAAGCCTGTCACAAATTTGACACTCCGTCTCACCCCATCACTCAGCTGTTTAGCATTCGATGGTTGAACATGTTACGTTACTATTTTCATGGTTCTCAAACCCGGCGTAATAACTTCACTGGCTCACGTATATGCTCGAAAGATAAGCTCTAGCACTGTCAACAGATCGCTCAATCTATATCTTAAGTGCTTATTAAACCACTCACTATGTTCTTCTGATTCCCACAACTAACTTATTGGTTAACGGCACCTGATACGCACGGCCACTAAACAGGACAACATTTGCGTACGCTAGGCCACTTCGGCCAGCATCTTCCTCTCACATTCAGCAAATATCGGGTCTCGTGCTTTAACGCAAAACTACGGATATGCTTTACATATATACGGTTACTCCATTGCTTTCAACCAGCACAACTTTAACATAAATTTTATATTTATACAATAACACAGTCCCGTTCAATTTTGTTGGCAGTTTGCTCGGTCCGATTTTCTTCTCTCCCTTGTTCTACAGGATAATATTACCTGCATGTGGCACCGCTGAGGACATAGCTGCGACGCTCCCATGGGCATGGAATCAATAAAAAACAAAGAAAACACTCACACTTCGTAATCCTGACACTAATGAACCCAGAAAACTAATCATCTCAATACAAGTCACCTGAGTCGTTCGACTACAATAGCTCCAACCACTTGTAGTCGACACCGAAGGCGACTACACAGCCATGAGAAATAAGTTGGCGTTACGTGACTGCGAATATCCGCGAGGGTAATCGGTCAGATGCCATCTTGGCAATGTCACATCACCAGCCGTCAGTGTTCCAGGACGCGGTGGATCTTCGTCTGGCAAGCGTTTTCCATACAAAAAGCCACAAATGTCTGTTCAACAACACTGCGACGTGGCGGACGTGACTCGCCACTCAATAAAGCCACCGCCTCTAACACACATTTGCAAATTGACCGATATCACATTTACATGTTCTGTGCATATATCTGCTCTCGCACGAACACGCCTACATATTTGATTAGTGACATGCCACTATTCTTAAGTATTTTTCAGCCGTTTCGTCCTACGTAAATCACCTGACCCACACTGCGTACGGGACCTCATCGAGCTAGCTTTTTATCAACATACCATGTTAGTGCTCTGATTATTATCTCTACCTTACGCATGCTGTGTACGTGGACGTCATACAACCTTTGGGACATTTGGGCACACACTACAGTCTCCAAATAAACCACTCCCATTGCTGGTGCTGCTTATCCTGCTAGCATGTACAATATTGCAATAGGCTGATCGTGCCCAAAAGGCGTGTCTCGTTTTGCCGAGAATAAAATATTTATTTATTTGTTTATTTATAACTAGTGTAACACGCAAGCACGGAAGAACTCCAAGGGCTGAGAACGAAGTTCTATTACACAACACGTAGCCTAGTTAACCAATGTCGTGTTCTTGTTCTCTTCCGGTAATGGAGCAGGAAAGGCGCTCCGAAAGGCAAACGGGAGAGAGTGCCGTTATAGCAACGATTCAACTTTGAACGCGCGCCAAAACAATATCGATTCTTCTCTACACTAGTCCACTACCCTAGGTTGAACCTTCAAGGTCGTGTAGATCTCAACCCTAATAACGATCGAAACCTGTTCGCTACAACGTGCGAGCTGTAAAAAAGTAAAGCAATTGCACGTGAGCTACAACGCGGATGATCTCCAGAAGGTAAAAATGGACGCGCAAACTTTCTTAGAAAAGTACCCAAAGGCAGCGCCAAATCCAGAAACGGAATAGTGACCGATGTCCCTAAGCAGAAACGTTCACACTATTGCTACTGAAAAGAAGTCTTAGCTGGGAGAATATCCATGTATTCCCTCTGTTATTCGACAAAAAGAGAGTAGTAGGTTGTCGTACATGTGGATTAGCACCAGCATAGCAGGATGCGGTTAAAATGCACATTTGAAATACCTAACACTTACGCTTTACCATAGACGCTCATTGCGTACTTTTCTGATGCCAGCACTGTAAATGCATCGTAAGCATGCGTTTGGGAGCCAGTATCCTAGCCCAACTACGCAGCACGATCTCGCGGTTTGCTGTTAAAATTTTGTAGCGGCGTAGCTTGCACGTTGGCAGCAATATAGTTCGCTGCGTGCAAAAGTGTCCACTTCCTCGCCTGTCCCTAATCTATGTCTATATCAGGGGTAGCGTGCTCGGTGGCATTTGGAACTGATGCACAACAAGCTGCAGGGAATTAAGTATATGATAGAAAGTCAGCTGGCTGGTTTGCTTATTTACCTTAGCTACCCGCGTTAACGTCGTGCGTCTCCAGCATTTTTAGCCTCGCCCTGCTGGCTTCAGCCATGATGTAGCTTTGAGCAATTGCGTAGTGGGTGTATTAACTTGTGGTGTTTCGTTTTCGTGAGATGTGATTGGCGATTTTTTAGAACTAACAGTCGAGTCACTAAATGAAATAGTGAGGTTCCAGCTGCATTCATAATCATTTAAATGGCCGCCTTGTGCGGAAAGCTGGTGATTTACAGACGGATGTGGATCTCTGGCCTGGCGAACATGAGTCCAGTTCATGCGTCGTTGTTTGTATTCGCTTAGGGGACGACCAGGCTCAGCTCCGCCGGCGTTCCTTCTGAACGGAAGTGCGGGTTATTATGTCGTGCAGCACATGTACAGCAGTACATTAATCAATACAAAACGCCGTATAAGAAATTGGCTCCCAGATACGGCGTTCGTTATCTAGAGTAGAGCGCAACAACCTTGGTGCCAGCCATTGCGCGTAGGAATTCAGTTCAATTCCTTTTTGCTCCTGGTAGTCAGAAATGTAGGAAACTTGAGTAGACACATAGGATAAAGCATCAGCATGCATATTGGTGCAAATTTCTAGCTTTCCTCCTCACTCAGGAAATGAAATGAAATGTGAAAAATGAAATGTGTCAGCTTATACGCCGTAACGGCGCTTCGCTGCCGCGTGACCACCACCAGTCGCGCGCGGGCTGAGTATACCTCGAGGACGCCCACCCCTACGCGGATTCGAACCGGTGACCTTATAGTTGGAAAGCAAACGTGCCGACCACTCCGCCACCGGCCGACTCCTAACTCAGGAGTTAAAAGGATACGGAGAAATTACGGGACGAGCTGCTCGAACGCGCCCATTTGGCTCCCATCAAGGTATGGTGCTAGAGGAAAACACAGTAAAGATTGAAAATGTAAAAATATTTATCAAAATGTGAACAGAAGCTGCACACATTCAAACTACCTACAAACACGGCAGATGTAAAATGGGTACTCCAGTTATTTCTGCAACTTCTTCACATGACCAGCTAAGCTCAGCATTAAGTCGGCCAGGCTGTTCCGTTGATGCACCTAATCTTGCCTTTCCTAAGGTATGGTGGTAATAGTAGACGACACAATAGTCCTACCCGCAATGCACTCGTTCTCGATGATCCCACACACGTTTACCCCTCACATAATCCACGGTTACAATGACTGGCACAACTGTGACGTGAACACTGTTTCGATCATCTGTGGTAGGTTGACTTTACTTTTGATTAACGCCAGAGGAATTATCAGCAAACGGTATTTTCTAAGAACGCCTGTACATTTAAAAGAGATGCAGACAATCCTCTTTACCGAAATGTGGTACCTGCTGATATGTTAGATTGTAATCCGATTACCCCCGGTTAACATGGTCCGCGCAAAGCACGCTGTCCGAGCAAACGTGATGAATGCTTCAAGTAACGTAAGCATACGTGCACAGCTGAACCGCATGAACAACCACCACTGCAAATGCCCTGATTCCCTCTGTTCTCCATCGCCGGACCATCGGTTTACTCGCATCTATCCGAAACCTGCCAAATTCTTCGACCAAGAAGGCCGTCAGTATCCTCTCTGCTTTTGATTTGGCATCAGAATGCACACACAACTAAAGGATGCTTGTGGGCGCTTTCAACCTACCGAGGACACAGTGGTCTTATTTGAGCTGCCTGTCTATACCCAGTATCTTCAAATATTCTGTTAGTTTTGGTTGGACACAGTATGATAATATACCAAGTAGGTTGAAGAACATAGTAGACATGAGGTTGGCTATTGGTA
Source organism: Dicrocoelium dendriticum (assembly GCA_944474145.2). Classification (NCBI taxonomy): domain Eukaryota; kingdom Metazoa; phylum Platyhelminthes; class Trematoda; order Plagiorchiida; family Dicrocoeliidae; genus Dicrocoelium; species Dicrocoelium dendriticum. Next base: position 110,495,462 of record OX104063.1, on the reverse strand, counting down.
TGGCTAACACAAAGCGGGACGTATCAAAGACGAGCCATGGTGGCGACGGCAACATGATACTTTTAACCTTCACAGCTAAACCGGCCGCCGAACAAGTACCTCATTTCTAATGCACCAACCGCGGTATTAACTGTGACTCCGGCGGTCAACTACCCCGGTCCTGCGACTGGCTGTCTTCTTCTGCAACCACGCATGCGCAGTCTTGGCGCACTTCTATCATTAGGTTCAATGAGCCGTACTAGATGTATTGGCAAAATAAAATTAGGTCAATTAATTTAGACAAGTTATATCGTCCGTTTACTAAGTCAGCAATCCGGCAATACACATGCACGCCATGATGGGATAACCCTTATAAAATTGCTCCGCAGCTGCACCCAATGATCACTGAATTCAAGCAATTATAATTAATGGGGAGAGCACCTTATGTTCAGTCAGTGCTACGAATGACTTGTAAAGTAAAATTGCTGGTGAGTTTTCTCCTTCAACGAAGCAATGCACGCTTTTCATTGATCACCGAACTGTTGAACGCTATCCGGGTGCCATCTGTGAAGCATTCGTCCCGTTCCACTCTAGCTACATGAACCGCAACAGTAAGGGCGCACTCTCCAGCGCTCTGGCTGCAACGACCGGGATGCTCCAGGGATCCACCCTCGGGCCCCTGCTGTTCAATTTGTTCATCAACGACCTCCATCCTGTGTCAGCAGCCACCTACTGCTTTATGCGGACGACGCTAAGATATGGCGACCTATCCGCAGGCCAAGTGTTCTGGCACTTCTCCAGACAGATATCAATGCTGCTTATTCTTGGGTCTCGAAAAATTCGCTCCCGTTTAACATCGAGAAGTGCAAAGTCATGCACATTGGGCAAGGTGTGGCTAATCCGTACAATATCGGCGGTGTGCATCTTAAAGCCACATCCCAGGAACGCGACCTGGGGACCAAAATATCCGCCGACCTGAGCCCGAGCGCCAACGTAGCTACACTGGCGCGAAAGGCTAGCGTTCGCATGGCCCTCCTTGGACGTGCACTAGGGGCTTTCCCTAGAGAGCCGTTTGTCCGTCTCTATAGCACTTTAGTACGTCCGCTGCTAGAGTACAACATACTTGTCCAGCCGCTGTACCTAAAGAACGACGAGGTCATGCTGGAAACTGTACAGCGCAGAGCCACTAAGAGAGTGGACGGACTATCCAACTTCTCGTGTGAGGAGCGTCTGGCGGCCCTTAACCTCTTCCCGTTGAAATATCGCAGGTTTCGTGGCGACCTTAGCTTATTCCGTCCTGGCTAATAACAGGCACACAAACGCCGGATTGATGGTCCGCGCCCGTACAGATCATCTTCGAGGGCACTCACTCAAACGGATGACCCGTAGCAGTCGCCTTCTGTGCCAAAAAACAGTTTCAGTGTGCGTATTGCCTTCGCTTGGAACGCCCTCCCTGATGTTGTTGTCTCAGCGCCCAATACGGAGGGCTTCAAACAACGCCTAGACGCTTGGCTCTTACCTCGCTGGTCTTCCACGTTGCTAGGATCGGGCCATTTGCCAAGCTAACACGCGGCGCTTCTATCATTTTGCTTCTATCCAACTTTGCCGAATTTACCTACACCACTCTCTTGTTCCAGGTATCCACGTTCCCAAAGTCAACTCGCTGAATTCTTGTGCTGAACACCATTACTGCGTCGAGAAAAACAACATCTGGTACCTACCGACGAGATCAGGACCTTGCCGTAAGATCTCGAGGCAGAACCACCGAAAAGCTATGCTTACTTGTTCTGCGCAAACCCTTGAAACCCGTGAACGCTATAATTACACAAATGCACCAATCAAAGTGTTCTCGCTATCTGACAACTACACCAACCGGCAAATTCCACTGAACCATACTTAATTTTGGAACGTGATAGCATCCCTCATCAGCCATGACACAGGCGTGGCCGGATATGTCACTTCTTGTGTATGGCTTTGCTTCTTCGCTGGTTTAAAAGTGCTTTGCGAATCCAATGAACATTTTATGTTATCCTTCGCCACAAGGGCTGCGTAAAACGAGTGCAGGACAGCCACAAAGCAGCTATAACACCACATAATAGCCGGATTAGTCAAGATTGGTGAAAAGGTGTGAGGGGTTTGATCAACTCGTTGGAGCTCATAGGGAGTTCCTAAACTACTTCCCTTGACTAACCGCCTGCACATTCAGGTAGCTGTATTACCAGACTCTATTGCAGAAAATTAGGCAATGGTAATTCTCTGCTCGGACATGCGGTAAACCATTGAACAGGTGCCACACAAAAGAGTACCGCTACAGTTAGGTTGCTTTAAGGTCTGGGACGCAGTAATGGGTTGGCTAGCCATATACAGGAAGCGTCACGCTGAAGCGGTCACCCAAGGCGACTTTGCTCTTCACTGCGTCTTTATGATATTGCTACACCGGAGAGTGATACTACCTTTCCTATAGCCATTATCTCTGCTTATCCGCAGCTAGTCGCCATAGGTTCTATTCAAGTCTGGGGAAACCCGGAGCTCGCTATGAGTCACTCCTTTCCAACAATGTTTATCCTCTTATATTGTTTGTATCCCAGCTCAGCTGGTTTGTTGACCTATCCTGCGCCAAGGTAGGTTCCAATATTATATGAAAGCCTAATGCGAATGCCATTACCGGCCACTGACCTCTATCCTAGCACGATTATCTGCCGTTCGCCTAACTCTCGTAGACTGCTCTTGGCAGCAGCTAGTCGTGGTTGGCTCCATGCATCTCTGTGCATATCTGTAGCCTTGGAGGACCGCCTCCTTTACTTGCCAGCCTTTTCTTTTCCCCGAACATCTGTCTCTTTAACCAACGCTCGCTTGTTGCTTTACTCAATGCAACTGTAGGTTTCTACTGGTGGCTAAACTTCTTTATGACATGGCTACACCGGCCACTGATATTACCTTTCCTGGAACTATTATCTATGCATAGCTGCAGCTAGTCGCCATAGACTACGTGTAAGTCTGCGGTTGCCCGGAGCTCGCTAGGAGTCACTCCTTTCATGCTACGTTTATCCTCTTGGTTTGGTTTGCATTATAGCTCTGCTGGTTTGTTGACTTAAAGAAGCAGGTTACATTTCCTACTTCTATCCTTATCGCAAAGCCTGCAGTTATTTCCTATAATTGTTGCCCTATGAACCAAAACACCATTAAATATTATCTTCAATGACAGCATCCAACCATGGAATAATCCTAAAACTTCTGTTGCCTGTTTGGCTTTCCTCCCCCATTACGGATCACATACCGACAACGCTCCACCTACTTGCTTTTCCCACGGTAGCTTCGAACTTTTGTGCGTAAGATCTCAAGTATCTGGCTATGATGCCCACCTAAAACCTTAGCTCGTAATACTTCTTCTCCCATCTCCATGACCCTGGCTTTCCTCTCCACTTATGGAGCACCCACCTCTGATGCTCCACCGAATTACCTTCCACGCTGTAGAGCCCTCATCTCGTGCGTAGAACCTGAAGTACCTGGCTATGTTGCACACATGTATCCTTACAGAAAAACTGACAGTTATTTCCTGTAACCTATGTCCCATGCACCAGAGCACCATTAAATTTTCTCTTTTTATCCAGTTTCAATTACCCCATTTTCCTAAAACCTTTATTCCCTGGTTGGATACGGCTTTTCTCTCCTTCCAGGTACCACATATCTACGGTCCTATAACGACTTATCTTTCACACTCTAGCTGCGCACTTTGGTACATAAGACCTCAATTAGTTGCCTATGATGCCTACTTAAAAACTTATCTGGTAATACTTCTTTACTTATCACTTTGATCCTGGCCTTCCTCTCCACTTTTGAACCCCTTACCTAAGACGCTCCACCGACTCACCTTTCACGCTCTAGTAGCGCACTTCGGTGCGTTAGACCTCAAATATCTGGCTGTGGTGCCAACCTATAATGTTATCTCGTACTACTTCTTCAGTTATCTTTTTGCCCCTGAATTTCCTGTCCACTTATTTTCTATCTACCTTTGTTGCTCCACCTTCGCACCTTTCACACTACAGCTCTGCACTTTGGTGTGTAAAGTTTCAGGTATCCGGCCATGCCGCCCGACAATCCCTTGGCTTGTTCTAAGCCTTTACTTATCTCTTCCACTCCGAAACATTTCGTCTTACGAACTACCAAGCACCGATGTTTCACCGACTTACCTTCCACACTATAGCGCGGAATTCTCGAAAGTAGAACCTCAGGTAGCATGCTAGGTTACTCAAGTATAGACCTACCGGTAAGCTGACATCGTTCTTTCTTATAATGGTTTCAGTATGTACCAAAACACCTTTGAGTATACTCTTTTAATCCTGCTTTCATCTATCCCATATCACTACCACTTACCTATTTGGTTCTGGCTTTTCTCCCTTCCTAGGCAACTCCTATCTACGGTTCTCCAACGACTTATCCGTTACACTGTAGCTCCGCACTTTGGTGCGGAAGGACTGAAATATCTGGCCATGATGCCCACCTATAGCCTTATCTCGTCCTAGTTCTACACTTATTCCTTCGACCCTGGCTTTCATGTCCAACAATGGACCACATACCTCTGATGCTTTACCGACTAATCTTTCACACTGTAACTCCGAACTTCTATGCGTAGGAACTCAAGTAATAGGCAATATTTCCCACTTATATCCTTATCGCAACGCTAACATTTGTATTCTACAATTGCCGCCCCATGAACAACATTATTCTCTTGAAATATTGCTTCCGTTCATTGCATGTTCCTACCACTTCTCTTACCTGTTTGGCTTCGGCTTTCCTCTCCCATTATGGACCAACTACTTACGTGTTCCACCAACCTACCTTTCACGCTGTAGCTGCGCACTTTGGTGCACAATATTTCAAGTAGCGGACTATGTTTCCCACTTATATCCCTATCGCAAACCTGACCTAATGGTTTCTTCCTCAAAATTAACCTGACTCCCAGTATTGCCGTTTTCTACCGTCTATTTGACTTCTTGGCCCCACTGTATAAGTCCAGGTCTCTTTCCACTGTTCCAAGTCCCTTATGGCTCACTTTGCAATCATATTCTCGCTACAGCTTTGGTAGGTAAATTCTATTCCCCACACAAAATTGACACCGTTTTACTCTTTCATCCGACCGTTTCGCTAGCATCTGATTACTAAAAATGTTACGTCATTATTTTCATGGGTCTTAAACCCGGCGTAGTAACTCCACCGGCTCTCATACATGTTTGAACGATGGGCTCTACCATTCTCAACACATCGCTCAACCTATACCCTAAGTGCACGTTAAACCTTGCTATGTTCTATTGATTCCCCTAACTCAGTTGCGGGTTAACTCCTGATCCACCCGGTTCCCACCCAGGACAACCTTTGCGTACGCTAGTTCACTTCGGACGACATCTGTCACTCACATTCAGCAAACACCGGGCCCGTGAATGCACACGAAACTACTGATATGATATATAACATTTTCGATCATTCCATTGCCTATAACCAGCACAACGTTAACGTAAATTTTATATTTATACATTACATAGTGATGTTAAATTTCCTTTGCAGTCCGCTCGGTCCGTTTATCTTTTATCCATTTTGTTAAAGAAAAACATTAGCTGCATGCAGGACCTCAGAGGACATACACGCGATGCTTACCTGGAAGCGGCATCAACACAGAGCAAAGAAATAACTCGCACTTTGCAATGCTGATACACTAAAGGTACCCAGAAAACAAATAAAATCAATTCAAGTCACCTGAGTCAGCCGCTTTCAACAGCACCAACCGCCTGCAGTCGACCGCAAAGAAGACTAAACAAACAGAGGACACAACTTAGCGAAACCTGACTGTGAATATCCGCGATGGTAATCGGTCAGATGCTACCTTGTCAATGTCGCACCACCAATCGGCAGTGTTCCAGGAAGTGGTAGGCTTACGTCTGGCAAGCGTTTTCTTGACAAAAACCACACGTGTCTGCCTAACAACACTGCAACGTGGAGCAAGTGACTCGTCACTCATTAAGTTCACCGCCCCAAGCATATATTGGCAATTTGATCAATACCACATTTACAAATTCTATGCATATAGCTGCTTTTCTACGAACAGGCCTACACATTTGAGCAGTTACATGCCGCTATTCTTAAATATTTTTGCAGCTTCTCGCTCATGATTCATTCATCTGACTCGCCATGTGCACACAACCACATCGAACTATTTCCTCTCTTACATAATCCACAATAGTGATCTGACGCTTCGTTCAACATCTAGCAATCTGTGGACATAGACCTCGTACAACCTTTCGGCCATATGGGCCCACACAACTGACTTCATCTGTACTACTCACGCTCTTGATGCTGCTAATCATGCTACCATGAGCAATATTACAATATGCTCATCGTGCCCAAAGGGAGTGCTTCGCTTTGGCGGGAATAAAACAATTAGTTATTTAATTATTTATTTAATTAACATTACCCTTGAGCAAATATGTGTGCTCGGTACAAGGTGTCAAGGATAGCAGTTAGGCTAACAAACATAGCGTGTCATTTCTGTTTCTTTGTGATATGGCCTTTATCCACTACTACTAGCGGGCTGAGCTTCCGAAAGTACTACCATTCATTCTTTCATACAGGTTTTTGCTTGAAACTTGGTGCGACATGTAGATGCTGAAGTTTTAAGTACAATAGTTACGTATCATATGTTGCGGTTGCTTGACACCCGGAATACCTATCACACGCAACTGCAGACCCATCTGTGTGTAACGGCATAGCCGTAAACTTGGAATCAAATATCCTTGTACCTACGTGTTTCTAGAACAGATTGTGTACATGATAGCGCGAGCCAGAAAGGCCTACACACACGTCTCACAAATATGTATGCAATCACGGCTATACTTAAATTATTTGTACCCCTCAAGTTAGTTTTCTTGGAGTATCGCAGCATAACCTGAGGCAATATGAGGCAAGCAGACGGAACATAGATAGAAAGTCTTCTACTGTTCTTCACTAAGCAAGTATTGGGCAATGCTTCTATCATTTACACGCGGGAGCGGTGCCATCATTTCCAACTTGATCCGCGTAGGCTGCAGTCTAAAAGCTAACAAGGCTGATAAACAATCAGATGCATGAGACTACACATTGCAAGCGGTTCACGTAAACATTGAAGCACAATGGCACGCGTGACCTAGGCAACAAAGACCATACGAGGAGTGAACCACGATGCAGAACAAAGTGCAATTTCACTTTCGGCTCACAAAATATACTGCTCTATGGACTCGGTTGTCATTCTCCATCAGGTCGTATGAGCATGTACAATCCTTTCGCATTACGCTGTGAAGCTACCTCTACCCGGACAACTTTATGTCATATTCTTCTAGAGGAGACCATCCAAGCATTTCTTTCATGCAAGCCTAGGTACACTATAATTGGTGTAATTCCGTCACTTCACTCAATGGGCTCAGTCCGCAGTGTCAACAACATAAGCAAAATGTAAATTTACCTCCAGCCATCGTATAAGATAAAACTATGTGGCGAATGGCTTGCCAGGCATTTGGAAGTATATACGGATCTAATGTGCTATCGCTCTTGCAAGCGCGAAACATCACCCGTGCGTGTATGTCTTGTATAATATACTGTCACCGCTTTGCACTCGAGGAGAAACATGCTCATTATTATTAATGTTATGGTTATTATTATCAATATTATTATTGCTTATATTATTCAGACGATTATCGTGATGCGGTATAAGGCTTCGCCCAGGGGCAATGCTATAGCATGGCTTGTGTTTGCCACTTGCACAGTGCTCCCTGGAAAGAGCAAATGTTTTGAGGTCAATCCGCTACGGTTTACGCGGAATAACGCTCGAAATTTGGCACATAGACTCCAGTTGCCCGCCGGGCCGGAATATAAATCAGCTGCTTTCCTTTTTGTCTAAAGTTTGGATATAAAGGTGGCTCGGTTCGGACATTTAAATAACTCACCCTCTGTAGACCTCGTACAGTTAGGCATATTGCTGGTGAGCTCTAACGCTTACCGCTTTATCTTTACCTGCCTTCAGTTAACACTAACGTGTCAGTCTACTCGGTAGTCTACCTGTTCCTTATAGTCGCTTTCATCTAGCTCGGTGCTTACATTCAGGGATCCGCACTGGCTGTTGTCCCAAAGCCAATAGTGTGGCTGATACTACGTGCATAAAACCCCTCAGGTGAGAATGATTTCATGCGCGCATTTATTTGAATGCACAACACTCAATTACGATATTCTAACAAGCCAGCTTGTTAACACTGTGCATATTAGTTGCCTAGTCAAAGTTAAAGAAAGGAGAGTCGTCCTCGCCACGGTTATTATTTATATAATTATTGTGCTGCATGGGCTCGTTTTCTTGCACCCACTGTGCAAAGTCATTCTTCAACGAGGTTGGCCTATTGCGAGCCTACTCCCAGTCGATGTATACCGGTTTTATGCCGTCTACGATCACAAAATGTAACGCCAAAGGCGTATCTAGTCTTAGTATAGCAGTAAGCTGTTTTTCCTTCCCTTTCATTGAAGACGGTTTGCGCTGAATCTAAACGACTTATTCATATTCGACTTGCGCGTGTCATAAAACAAGAAGTAACATGAACACATTGCTTGCATATAGTTAACAAAGCTTCCCAAAGACTGTAGTGACACATGTTTAGTAATGTACTCCGCTCCTACTAGTATATGGAGGAAGACCCCTACTATACCCAGCGAAGTGTGCTAGCGAGCAATCATTTCTTGTCTGTTACCATGGGCCAGTTCTTTGGGATGGCAATAAGGCAAACAGGTCCAAAATTTATTACCAGCTCACCGCACTTGTACCTAATGCTACAAGACGTTTTCACCATACATAGCAGCGTCTGCCGCAGTTGCCTACCACTGACAGCCCAACTTTTAAAATGCCGCATGGGAGTAGAACCAGAAGGGTACACGGAATGTTTTCATGCGTGCAGTAGGTTTGACTGGGAATAATTTCTGAGACCTCGGAGACAGAGTAGATGACGCTACGTCACTGCATGATAAGCTGGTGTTGACGTCATCCCTAGTTGCTTCAGGAACCCATTTCATAATTGTGTTTTTCCTTCTACCGCGGGTAAATCTAGCATTAAGGAGCACATCTATCATTTCCTGCTGGCTGACGTAATGTTGGGCACCTAGCAAAGTTTTAAACAAGCGTTCCCTTAAGCCCAGACTTCATACTAATCATGGCTACTAAAGGCCTCTGTACAGTTGCCACTAAAATACTTGCTTTATTCGTGGTCAATTGTTCTCATACAACCTTAATACCTGCCGGGACCAAACTCTACAAAGACGTAACGTTCCGGTCATGCATTAGCGGTAATTTAGAAGCATCTATCTGAATAGTAAGCTGGTTCAGAGCAGTACGATTTGAAGTGAGGTGGTAGGAGCAGGCAACGTTGTCAGTCTAGGGACGGTGCTCGCGGCGGGCACTATTTGTAATATTTTCCGTTAGGATATACAACCAAATGTCGTTGACCCAAGCCTCCGCTACCTGACAGGCGATCCTAACTTGTTATTGTTTAGCTGTAATAATGAGCAAGTTTTCATTCGAAAAGCAAACGCATTGACAGCCACCTAATATCGATCGTTTTTGTTAGACGGTGGGCCTGCACGGTTGAGAAGTTGTTTACCATCAGGCCGATGTTTAAACATTATTAACTTCGGCCAGGCCAGGTCCCTCAGGCGCAGCAAGGTAAGCTTCCTCTAACAGTCAAAGCGTTGTATCCTTCGAATGATAATTAGCGGTTATAAATCGACAGTGCAAAGTATATGCTGAACAAGCCTTGTATCCTAGTCATGACCGGCCTAAGGTTTGTGTATTAGCGGCACCTCTTAGTTGTGTATAAACCTATTTTACTACGTACTCATAGCCAGTTTACTGTTACGGCAAACTAATATTGTTAGAAATGTAAATGTACCTTGTCAAATTTTGTCCACAAGGCTTCAATAACATTTTCCACTACCGAATCAGCACCTCTGTCCTGTAGAACCACCGGTGGTTGTCGCCGTCAGTTGCACTTTGTCTATCAGCAACCTAACCAGAGTGCACTAGGAGTCCTCCACCAAGTAAACACAACCTGGTGTCAGCCAAAAATACACCGTTTAGGCAAAGCAACTTTAAGATAGGATGAAGTGCGTATAACGCAAAAAGCCCTTAATCCAACCGCAATAAGTAGGTGTGGTAAACTGTTGGTGACCTATCGCATTAAATTGTTTGCTGAAATTCATTGCCACAACTATGATCTCTAGAAGCGATATTGTCATGTCACGCCCTGACCAACCAAGGAACAAAAGCCAATTATGCAGATAGAGGTACGCCATGAAAAAGCGACGGACAAATATATGGATATGTAAAAGTGATTGGATGGAAGCACCCAACGGACACAAAATAATTTGAAACCAAGAGCGTAAAAACCGTGGCCATCAATAACTATTAAAGAAACCCCAACTACATACAACGCAAAGAAGAGTTATTGAAATGAACTCACGGTGCCAATGAGTTAGTCGGAACAGTCTACACTGTACCCGGAAAATGCCCCAAGCTCTTTAGACTAGCTTCACAGCGTTGTGACTATGGAAACAGAACATTACCTTAGTAGAATAAACGGAGTTTTGCACACAACTGACAGGTAAAAACGCTTTAGTTTAAGACTCTTCACGCAGGAAAATCAGTAGCAAGCACGCGTTCATCAAGTACTCGTTAAGTTGGCATATGAATCACGGCCAATGAAGCTTGATGAGATAGAGTACGGTATGCTATGCATTGCGCTTTCCCCTCCTTTATTCCTAGTCACGCACGCACTTTGCTGCGGTGTTTAAGCGGTTGTTTGAAGTAAGCAGTAAAGGGCATACACAAGCCGCAGACACAACTTTGTTTTTCCTATCAAACATCTTTGTTGACCGGACGACGCTTCCGGCTTGACAGTTTTAGGCTTTCTAATTTGCGTGATATTGCTTTAGTAACTCTAATCGAGCGGAGGGAAGTACTTTTCATGGTACTGTATGCAAACGTCTAGCATAAACTAGCGTTTCCTTTGCTAGGTTGTGTGTCCTGGCGTATATACCGTTAACCCTAGGGTAAGTGCTCAAAACTTATTTACCCCTTTCCGGGAACTGGATATGTTTAGACAAGTTAGAGTTCCCGGAGAGCAAGTATGCAAGGTCTTTTGTATGTAGTTTCTAATTGGCCTGACGTTCTTATTCGGTGTAGTTTGTAATCCTCATGAATATAACGGCTGCATTTGGCCGGTTCCAAAGTACTCTGTTTAGCAAAAGTTCTGAGGCAATCTTGGCCGTCGCGATATCTTGAGCTTTACGGCATGTAGCCAAATCTGACACCAAGGCATCCCTACAACATACCAATAAAGCTGCGGATTTGTGTAGCCTAATGTATGGTTCTGTTTAACCCTTCAAACATTCCATTTGCAGCCGCAGTTTAAGGGACCATCCTAGCCTATTTCATGTCATTGCTCCGAAGGGACTGAAAGTGGTTAATTTCTAAACTGGAGCGCATTATCGGTCAGAAATTCTTCTACCAGTCCATAGTATGTAAGCAGGTACCATAGATACTTCATTAAGAAACCTGCAGTTACGTCTCTGCTTAGGACTGCATTTAGCCCTTCACGATAAAAGCAAGTCGCAAGCAGAAAAATTTTCATCTCTGAGGATTGCGTTGGCAAGTGAACTCATGATATCGTTGACAAATTGAGCCAAAGGCCTCATAGGATAATCAGGGCGCTGAATTGCAGGTTCCAAGAGCTTTGCACTATTGCCAGATGGTTGGTAAATATTGCACGCTCAAGCTGCAGCCTCACAACGGGAAGTTAACTTTGAGCGCCAGTCCTACTCGCGTATTCCGGTATTCCTGCACACAATACCGGTATGACGCCCCCTGCAGGCAGTCGATCACAGCTGGAATAAGTCTATGAGGGCTCACAAGCTGTTTGGCTCTTATAAGGCGATCTTCGCTATAAAATTTTCTGGAGACGAGTGCAGTATAGCGGTAACCGGTTGGGTTCAAGTGTGGCCAGACCCCATTAACCCGACACTCCACTACCTTTCGCTTGTCTGCGACATGCGTCAGTAGGTTTACACATCCGGTCCAGCGTTATAGCGGAGAGTGCTTCGGTCGGAAGGTATGGAAGCCTTATCACCTCAGCTATGGCCTCGTTCTTCCCTTCGCTTAGTAGTGGAAAAGTTGAATGTGCTTCAGGCACTTAGCACTACAACCTAAGTATATGATTTCGTAGTCGTAGCATACAAGGTAGGAGTACCAGAGGCTTACGCGCACCGGCGCTTTATACCTGTTGCTACGGTGCAGGTGGGGCATAAGGGTAGAGTGATTAGTACGCAAAACCAGTGGACACCCAACTAAGTAAGTATCCCAGCTTACAGGCCCAAATGCAAGTTGAAACCTCTTTTCATAATTAGCATTCCTTTCCGTGTTAGATAAAGTTGGTGTAGCGCGCGCTATTGCATTCTTTTACTAGCTTGTACCTGGGACAAAACTGCCAACGCACCAACCTCAAAAGCACCTGCTGTAACTATCGTTGGAAGCCGCACGTTGTGACTTGTTCCCGATGGGCAAGACACAACTATCGTTCGTAGGGTTAGGTAGGATTTCTCTTGTTCAGCTGCACATGGGAATCCATAGTTCCGACTTTTTAATTACTTCATGGGCCCCGTGGCTGTCTGTGTTTGTTAACAAAGATGAATCATCGCCTGAAGGTCGGCGGCTTTTCCACTTCTCCTCAACATTGCCTGTTTTACCGACCATTTCTTTCCTTCCTGTTGCATTCCTTCTTTATTCGACGCAAAATTACATGCGTCTGCCCTAGCTGACTCCTTACATTCCTACCAATTTAATGCTGAGGCACCGCATCCGTGTCGCAATTTCTGAGTGTTATTCTTTCCCATAATCTGCACACCTTGTCCTTTTTCCCCTGGTACTAACCGAATGAGCAGGTGCGCAATAGGACACCTCCAACTCTCTTTTCTTCATTGTCATTTCTATTTTGGAACAATCTTTCATTCTTTACTGATCCGTGTTCTCCTTGCTTCTCGTCGTATTCCACCACTTACGACACAAATGTATTTGCGATAGTTAAATAACAATTATATTTATAGGGGTACAAAAGTTCAGTCATCGCTGCAATTGATCGACTGCATTCTAGACGCATCCCTCTCTTTTGTCTTTGTGGCTGTTTCTGTTCGTTTCCTTTTTTCCTGAGTTTGTCACAGGTACGGCGACGCACCCAGAGAATTGGCCATCGTTGCGACCACAATACCATCCACACAGTTCCTTTATCTGGACAGGAGCGGAAGCTTAGCAACCCTTTCAAAACTTACTAACGGGACGGGACCTTCGTTATCACGCATGGCTTGAACCTTTGGGTTCAGTTTGTCTAACGCTGTCACTTCCACATCAATCTTGCCTGGGGTACTACATTTGACTTTGGTAGGCACATTCTTCTGCGATACAAAACCAGAACAATTGGTCATTATGAGCTCTTCAATCCGCGTTGACCATTCAATTGGCCATGATATCCTATTTTTCTTATCAATTTTACTACATACGCCGATGGTCTGCGATTCTTTCTTCGGAACCACTTGCTTCAAACCGCAGCATATTCCAATGTATTTCCCTCAGAGACTTCACGTGGTTCCGCAGAGGATCAACACGTCATACACAAAAAGTATGTTTAGTTCCCGTTCCACCAATCGGGCACAGGAGGGGAATCAGGAACGCAGTAGGCACCCGGCTAACGCATCAGCCGGCAGAAAAATTGGACGCAACCTGACTGCGAATAACCGAGCAAACAAACGTTCAACCAGAAACATAGCCAGTTACAACTTGCCATTCAATGGATTGGCGGCAATGTTTCAGGACGTGGTGCGTATTCGCCTGGTAAGCGTTCTCCCAATAAAAAGCCACAAATATCCGTTTAATAACACTGCAACGTGGCGAAGGTGACTCGCCACCGAATATAGTCGCAGCCCATATATTCACACTGGCAAACCAACTGAAGTCACCATTCTAGATAGGTTCATTGAACTGGAACTTCTACAGCTGCATAAACTTTCGGCCTTTTGCTTTCTACTTTATCACCGTTCACCTGTGCGCTAGTTGTGCACGGACTCCCTGTATTGTCATATCACACTTGAGCGTGCCCTTCAATTACCTTCCAGTGGTTCATTCAGGTTTCTCAATCTATTGTTAGCCGAGGTCCCGGTTTCACGACAGCAAAATTAGTATTTCTCATTTTCGCCATTGTACAGTTCCAATCACAGACATATGAACAATTTTCTACTCACACTGTTACAGTTGTCATACATTGTCTGTACCGTTGTACGTGCCTGATCATGCTTCCATGGGCGTGCCTCGCATAGTCGAGAATAAAATTGTTATTTATTTATTTATTTAAACGAACGCTTGTACTGCCTTCAGAAGTTCGTTCAACGAAATGGTGATGTTAGCAAACTGTTGAACGAAGCGCCGATAATAAGAGGCAAAGCCGATAAAGGTACGCATTTTGTCAGCGTTTGCTGGAATGGGCTACCAGCGGACCCGCTTGACCTTCGCCGAGTCGCAACGCACGGCTTCTACAGAATGATGTGGCCTAGCGAAGCTACTTCTAAAATAATTGGGACACGGTGGGTTCAAACTTTAAATTCAGCTGCGACAGTCGATCCGGCACGGCAACAAGACACCGACTGTGTTTGCTCGCGGTTTTACCATGCAACGTGTTATTTTCCAGATAACCAAGGCAGTATTTCGGTAGCGACACCGCTAGAGCTGTGTGCATTAGAAGCTGAAAAGTTGCGCGCTCACTTGTTATGCCGAACGGCGTGGCTTGGAGTTCGTACGGACCGGACGGGACAATAAACACAGACTCACTCCTGTCGTTAAGGTTTAGCTTGACTTGCCAAGTACCCCAAGCCAGGTTCCAGCTGGAAAACCATAGAGAGCTACCGAAGCGGTCTATTGTGTCAGCTATCCTTGGTACTATGATGGCGTCCTTTCTGGTGATTGAGCTTAGCTTACGGGAATCTAAAAATTGCCACGTTACACTGCTTTTCTTCTGGACGGGAGCAGTTTGACTACGCTCAAGACGATTGTGACGGCCGAATAACCTCGTGCCGTAACGGGCTATCCACAACGCCTTTCGCTTCCTCCTGGAAATGGGGTGGTAGGCTTCTGAAAGTGTGCCGTTGTGGAGGCCCGTCGCCGGTGTCTATGCTTCGTTGTAACATGTTGCATCTTTCCATATCGTCGAATGAACAGGCAACACCGCGATGGTATTTGTTTAAAAATTTTAATTCTCTGCCAAAAGGAGTCGGTAGTTCATCAAAAATGCGTTGAATGCGTTGGTACACGGAGCAGTCCACTGCGGCACCGAACACTACGGAGCGGTCCATCGAGACCAACGGCAACTTGTGCATGTCGACTTCCAGCGTTATTTTACTAAACCGACTTCGGCATTGAGGCTCGAAAGAAAACTTACTTCTGGCTCTAAATACCAGGATAGGTCGCTCAATCCAAAAATCTAACGTGTTGCTGTCATTTCTTTTACCTCATTCTTTGCTGTGAGCAAACCGGAGGATTTGGTATCTTTCCTGCTGGCTGCCACCAGTTAACAGAGCTGCCTAGGAAAACAGTGGCGCTTGTCGGAACTACACGCCTTCGAACTAAAGCACACTAAGCTCCGGTATCGATAAACATTTTAACACGTTGCTTCCTTATCAACTTAGAGAGCAGGGGAACGGTAAGCGGGTTTGTGCCAGAAACGGTTGGTACAGGACACTAGCACCTTCGTAACATACTACGCTATGTGTGGTTGCCAGCACTTGTGGCCATTTTAGACCACTGGCCTTGCACGCGTTCTTCTGCCGAAGTACAGTAGATGATGACCAACTGCCGAAACCTGTTACCGGACAACCGGTGGTAGGGCAGTTCATCCGAACGGCGCGGTTGGTTGATTGAAGCAAATTGTGCATGAGGCAGTCTTCAGAACAGGTTGAGTGACCTAAGCACTTGAAGGCAACAGATTATACGTTGCTTGTAAATGCGCTTGTTCTAAGAGTTCGTAGCGGGTTTCAACTTCTACAGTTTCTATCAGCGACCGCGAAGGTTTGCAATGCAACTTGAAAAGCAGCTCGGGGTTCTACATCAGGATATAAAGACTGGGAATGATGTGTATGCTAAGTTTGTTAGGGGAGAATCCGAAAACATCATTGCGGCTAATTCTAACAACTTACAACGTGTTGCTGAATATTTTATGAAGGCAAATGTTAGCGAGCATAAAACGATTGAAGAACGGCGGCTAAAGGGTTTTATCCGCGTAAACCGTTTGTAGGCAAAAGCAAACATGATTAAGTGTGCATCGATAAATTCGTGAATATGTTATTTGCGTATTTAGTTCTAAATGTCTTGTGGGGTCATCCTGCAACAGCCGAGATCCCTGCGGTTAGCAGGCAGCTACGTAGCTGAGATAAACCTCCAACTACTCCTGCGGTCAGCGTGGACTACGCCCGTCAGGTAGTGTTGCATTCCAGCCTCCAAAAAGTCAGTCAACTCCGGTTGTCACCACAGCAGCCTCCCGCAGAGCGGGGCGGCTAATTCTTACAGGACAAGTTGTATCCAGGCAGGGTCTTCAGCTTTGTAATGTTTGTCTGGGTTGTGAGGTAGAGTTTCCTCGGTAACCGACAAGTAGCTTAGGTCGCGATGGACTCGATGAACTTCAATGGAAAACAGAGGAAATGTAAGTGGCGGAACGTTATATCCAAGCACCTAGCAAGAAGGAATATTGCAGAATAACGTTCCCGGTGTCTGCTGACAAGCCGAGGCCAGAAGGTGGCTGAATACCCGTAGGCCAAACATGTGTGGGCTTAGGCGTCTCCAGTTAAGGTCACGGCAACCGGAAAGGCGCTGGTTCAGAGGGCGTTAACCCAAGATAACGCGTCGCGTTACAAGGGATGAGTTCCCGCTTTAGCAGGTATAGCTGGTCTTCCAAGAACTGTACCATTGCATGTAATTCCCTCTGTGAGTCAGACAATACAACACTGCAATTTCTCATCAGTGCATCAGCAAACTCGTCTGCATAAGGAACTTCAGGCATGCTTCATTGGTACAACCGTTGAACTCAAATTTACAATGCCCAATTGGTAAACGGCAATTCAATGGTAGAAGCAGGATTATTTGGCGCAGCATACCTACGTTTAGCCCGGCGCTTTACAATGGGGTTTCTGCTTGCATTGTGTTTCGGTTGGCCAGTAAGGAAAGGCAAGCATAACTTTTAGTCATTTGTATTGATGCGCGTTATTCAAAGGCAACAATAATTGAAGGTATATTTCTGCGCGGCTAGGAGCTATGCCCACGAGGGATCAAATATTAATATATAGTAATCGCATGCGCTTGCGTATGAATGAAGTTAAGTTTAATTACTCTTTGAGCGCGTGTACTGCATCAACGCTATAGGGACAGTCACTCAAAGCTACTCATTCCTGCACCAGTAGTCATTTTCGTAAGCTGCGTGTCCTGATATATGGTGGAATCACGGAAAGTGAGAAGGAAAGTAATGAAGCATTAATGTCAAAGAAGTGCTTTGTAATGCTATCTAGCAGAACAAATGAAAAATCTTTAAAATAACCCACCCAGCGCAACGAACCCAAGTCAACAGGAATGAAACACCATCACGCACGTTGGGGATTCAGGAGTGAGCGGTTGCGAGATAGCGGGCGTTGAACAAACAGTGGTCCGAGCACGTGAGACGAGGTTTTAGACTACTCATTGCATGACCCCACCCACGCGTGATAACTGGTAAACAGTTAAGATGTACCCCGGCCGTAAACAACAGCACGGGACCCAAGGCACGCTTCCACCTTTTGTAGCACTTCACTTACTGCGGTATCCTACTTGCCTGGTAATAACCGCACACCCCACCGTAACTAATTGCCGGTGCAATGAAATTGTGCAGGCACTTGCTACTGACGCAGCTGGTAACACCTATCTGGCGTCCTTTGTGTCCGCAATGTGAAGGCGACTCAGTGCGTTTCTTTAGACCCGCAGCAAGAAACAAGCTGAAGAAAGGACGCTATATTTATACTCGTGCAGGAAGTGTAAAATATTTGCGTTGCAAAGCCACGGTTTCGTCGGGGCTGTTGATATCTACCTGCAATGTAATGGTAAAGCCACTTTGCGATGAAATGCGATAGTACCTGCGCTGTTGCATTAACAGACTCCGTAACTTACGAAACGCAGATATACTCTGCAGGCCATTCATCCAGTTTTCTTTCCGCCTGGCCACGTCGCTGGGCGTAAGGCCTGTGCTATGAAACATCTCAAATAATATGTCTATTGAATAGTCTCTGCTGTACATGCGCTTTGCATGCAAGGCATGGTAAACTCTAGTTGCTCTGATTGCCAGCAGGTTTCCGGCACCTGCGACTTCCACCTGTGAGACGACCGCACGCGTGAATACACGCTCACACATGTTTCCGGTACATTCGGATAGCGTTTCCCTTGTATTCCTTGCAAAATGGCACCTGATGCATATAGAGCAAACGAAGGCACGTTTGTGCTGACTTGAAGTAATCTACGAAGTAGTCACGTGGGCCTTGGTCTGCTGTGGTGGCTTTAAGACCCTGCACGCGTTTCGCTGTGGTTAAAGCGATGTGCAGGTCAGTTGAGGCTGGTGGAATGGCCTATCATACGGCAATCTTAATTAAATGAACCGCAGTTCCCAATGAACTCAATGTGCAAGGGAAGCAATGCAAAAGGTTGTATAACAAGCGAACGGGTGTTTAAGATGTTATAAGGTTACCGTTCAAAGATATAACAGGATATTGAATTTCTTGGGCCGCGGTCAATCGCGCACGGCTTCATGCGTGGCAGTAATCGGCATTTCTGCGAGAAATGCGAAATAGTTACTTCCGATCCGTCTGCTTTTGGTTCTACCTGCGGTTTATATTAGGCAACCTTTTCAGATAATGCTGATGGTATTACGTAAAGCGGAGGCACAGCATACCTGTTTTCTGTAAGTCAGCAAGCCTTGAGACCTAAGAAACTATAGCGTAGGTCGCCGCAGAAGCATGGGAGGATAAATCAGGGTATGTTACACTCACCTGTGTCATCCATTAGCACATCACTTGCTTTCGAAGCGTTGAAGACCACTGTTCATATGCCCGACCTATTAAAAAGAGTGACTGCCCAGGTTTTGCGTAAAAAGCAGCTAAAATTCTTCTCTTTTTTATCTTCGCAAGACATCATTTATCCTCCGAAATCAGATTTGTTGATCGGCGGCTGTGCAACAGTAGGACCACGTAGACGCAAAACTTACGCTAAACGGTTGAGCGGTTCACATTAAAATAGTTGCAGCCGTGTCCTCGGTATTCGTTTGACATTTGGGTGAACGTTCCAGTAAGCAAGCGTCAGCAAAGGTATCTGCGCAATGCAGATCACAATGAACCCTACCGATATTTTGGACAACGCTAAATATTTGGTTCCTATCCGGCAAACTACGATGTTTATGCACCAGCACAGAGTCGTGGTACTGGTAATGTGACACACCTGGAAGAAATACCGGCACGCCATCCGCTTGCAACCAAGGGCTGTTGATAATGCCCACCTCAATGACAGATGTTTGTGTAAGGCAAACCACGTGATGTGCGGGCCATGACATTACACTTAAAATGCACGCTGCTCTCAGTGCAAACAGGTAGGTATGGGTAAATGTGACCGTGGACGAACTGCATATTGTACGCGGATACCGGGCACCCTCCCATTAGCTGGACGTTAAATCGCAGTCCCATGTCACACAAGTAGCTCATTCCTGTGGGCATAAGTACATAATACACCTTAGGATGGTTCACACGGCAAGCCATAGTGTGTGTTCAGGATGAGGTACATAAACGTTTACAAACCTTAAATCGTTGGTCCACGAAAGCGCGTAACCAAGGGACAAATACATTGCAGCCGTGAGCATTAAACATACCGAATTTAGATGTTATGTCCGCGATGGGATAGATGAGCTGTTGGTGTCCAATTGTGCTGCACGGCATATGCCCACACCACTGAGCCGAAGTTTATGCACCTAGAGGTCCTTTGTGCCGGCAAATGCCTGACACGTTATAACTCCTGTGGTCCTCGCTACTTTACGTATGCTGCGTACGACAAATGGTTTGCCGGAACCAGTTAGCACGTTGTCTGGAACGGTAGCGAACTAGAGCACTCCATTGATGAAGAAAGTAAGTTGGCGTTTAATAAACAAGAAATGTACACCGCCAGCACATGGGACGGGTGTACAATGGCAAAAGGATAAGTTTACGCAGTCCCTATAACGCCGTGCTAGTTGTGCAACTGGCTTTACCGAGTTGCGCAACATTCTTTTTAGCAAATAGCTGTGCGACGCCAAAGGAAAAGCGGAGCACTTGTCCAGCACCACGGTTGCGAACATCCTACATTAAATGCATCAGCGAGTAAAAAGTAACTGTCGTTTCACCTGCGCCATAAAAATGGAAGTATCCGTCAACGAAAACCTGCAATGCTGACGCTGCAACGTCAACGTGATTACCGTGAAGCTTCGGGTGCTATATTGGATAGATGCCTATGTGTAGATCGATGAAATTATTGTAGTATGCGCCTGGCACTATATTTAGTAGAACCGCTGGACCAGCGTACATTAATAATTGACTACGTTCGCAGTCTTCCAGTAACGTGACACAATGGTTTAACTTTTCATCATCTTGAGAGTACTTGGTACAACTGCTGTATCCGGAGCGTCCTTTGATTTTCTTTACGAACACCCGTTCAGGGGCATGGCATATTACACCTAACTACGTATACTTTTGCTGCAAATGAGTTGCCAGGTACTTTCACCCCGATCCCGCGCAATGCCATGAGCTCTTGCATTATAGCGACAAAAACTGATGCATAGCCGAGGGTTTAACTAGAACATGGTATAACACCAGGGCATCGGGGTTGAGGCAGACGGCAAAATGATTCTACAAGAAGTGACTACACCCGTCGTCAAGAAGAACTGCACAAAAGGAATCCGTCTATATGCAATTAGATTTTAACCCTGGCGTGGGTTAAGATTTTAGCGCTGACATTTTGTCAGCAAACCAAGGGGTACACATAGGTGACTATATGTCCAGGATTTCAAGCTAATGCTTTCCGTTTCCCGTGAAGTATTCGTCAGGATTCTATAGTTCTGCAAAAGGTCGGGGTGAAATAGCTGCAGTACAGACAGTAACAGAGTTCCAGTTGACAATGGTATACGGCAGTTCATTTTCCACACGCGCAGTTACTTTTGCAGTGCCTTGTCATATATGTCGGATAATCCGGAGACAACTACGTGGTATAGACTAGGCTTCACATCAAACAGTGGGTGCACTACATATCAAAAGTAATGCTAGCCTCATTCTCATTGTATTGAAAGACGCTGCTGTAAGGGTTACCATATGTGCATTCAGAGTGACATTCGTTATCCTGAGCAAATGCCCTCCGATGATCTACACAATAAAATAGCACTTGCACGTATATAACATGATTTCGACAGAAACACGGCTGCAACAAATTAACCATTTACAAACATGTCAGCGAAACGTACCAAGCACTTAGCGAGACTATTTCATAATCCCGTGCAGTGCCCACAAGTTAGAAAGGATACGAACCCTGTATTAACGCCGCTGAGACCGACACTGGTTAAAAGTTAGTTAGCCAATGGGAGGCCGCTTAGAATCCGCAAACATAAGCGACGAACAATCTAAGGGAATTGGTAGAGCAACACCTGCTGTTCTGCCTTGATGGCTAGCTAAAGCAAACCTTGGTGCTTGGTCACCAAACTGTGACCTTCCAATGGGCAACTTGAGACGCCTGTCTAAGGGGAATATCCGAGCCACAACCTGAGCCGAAGCTTACGGGGTAACCAGTGCCGACAGACATACTAACCAGTGCATGAAGCGGTCTTTACTTGGTGCTCGCTAGGCGCTACCTGGTGTTGGCTTATTCATCCAACTATCCATGACGGCGTAGATAGGCAATCGTCCAACTGGTATCCTGCAGTCCCTGAGGCCTGTGGGAGTGAGGCGGGCCTGCATTCTCGCTGTGTCGCGCATGCACCGGGGCTTGGATACGGCACACTCAAACCGAACGCAGCAACGGCTACTAGGAGGTTATACCATTTTGTACGATTATCCTTCTGATGAGCATGGGAGACTTTGTTCTCATTGAAATAGGTAGAACAACCTGAAGCTGAACAACGCAAGCTCCAGGAGTGCTTACTTCTATCATGCTTGATGACTAACACAAAGTAAGAGGATTCCAAGTGTGGCTTGACACGACGGTGGTGAGCGTCCGTTTGTCGCCACACCCATGAGCGACTTTGTTAACCAGTTATCGCATCACCGTCTTTATGTATGGCGTATCATAATGTCATAGAAACCTATGTAGTTATAGGAAAATTATGCTTTATTTTCATATGGTCGCCACATGTGTTAAGGCGCTTTGACTATTGGCTCACCGAATGGCAGCATCAGAAGCACAGTCAATGTAGATAGAGCCACACTATTTCGTCCATTGATGGAAATGTTATCCTCATGAAGCAGCATTAGTCAACAAAGAAACACCTAACGGGTGTACAATAACTACCGTGTGTATATGTGCCATATCGTCCTGGAAGAAAGTGCGCAAAGCCCGAAAATCAGTGGCGACGCAGGTAGTTTACTCTGGCAATTCAATTGAGTACATGGAACAGGCAAACACCGTTAGCTCACCTTTACTCGTTCCTGCAGCATGCTTGCACGCAGTTACAAACGCCACCGAGACCACTACCCCTGCACCGGACCAATGTTTTAATCGGCCTTAGAAGCACTCATGTGTGCAGTCCATGACACAAGTTGTTATCAACGACAACCGCATCCGTACGCCATTGATAATACGTTATCCGGCTACGCATAAATTCTGAGCACGGGCGATAATTTCTCGTATCGAGCGCTTATGGGTCTTGAAGTAACCTTACATGCAGTAAATTAACTACCTCATTTAGGAAATACCAACAGCATGCTCCTAGAATTATGACACCAATTAGAGGGCAGTAAAAAGCGATTGTCGTCAACAACGGATCCAGAACGTTAATCTTGTACACCTATGCATCATAACAAATGTAATTTGTTCCTTCACACACTATTGTTCCCCTTTATGAGGATTTGTGTAATCCACTTTACTTTGAGCAGAAGCACCTCAACGTAATTTTTTAGTACTTACTTACGGACCCTTTTACTTCGAGACAGCATGTTGTGGAGAAACTGCGATTCCGCAACGAATCACTAGGAAGTTACTAAACGCAATGCTGTATGGGAAATGTCTGCTAGTGGCGGACAGCGCTTCCGCGTACTTAGCTGGAAAGCATAAACGTAGAGTAAAGCAATTTTCTGATTCACGGTGGACGAACGATAAACGCAAACGGCGTTAATCGCAGCCGAAATTAAAAGCTAGTTCTGTTAGGTAGAGTTGCTGACAATAAAAGTTATTATCTAAGTCGGAACATGGCTTAATAAGCAAAGTTAACGCAATATTTGCAGTTTTGCAGAGTTATCCAGCGACCGTCAACGCTGTAGCCAATTCTCTTGTTAGCAACGCCGCTTAGCGTTTTAAGCATGTGCGGTGAAGGTAAGCAACTTTAGTAGTGGCTGGTTGCTACATGACTGCAATATTATTGCGGAGTTGGAAAAGTACTATATAGCTCCAAATTAGCAGTAGGTACAATGTGCGACGTAGTGGCCGCTAAAAAACTTTTAATGCGTAGTGGTACATGATGGACGAATATGTGAAAATATGCAGGAGGTCGCTTAAAGGACACCATGAATTGATTGCCTGCACGAAATTGCGTGACTGTTGGTAATTAGACCATGGTCAGAAGTCTTCCATGGGTGGTTCACTGTGTCTAGTTGGTCGAAGGTACCACTGCATAAGTAAAAGCTCCAAAAATATTTAACTACGTTGGGTTGTGAAGGTTTTCCGAAACTACCTGTTTGTACTACTTGGATAAGCAAGGACAACCCGGTGTCCAGCTGGCTCGAATAAGCCGGTAAACTCCGTCAACCTTTTAGTCAAATCCCGCATAGTTTATAAATTTTCTCACAATTCATGCATACCTATACATCGACACGAAAAATAAGCTACATAGGTCTATCGTAAGAATAAAGAAATGTGCATCCGAAAAATTGGCAGCCTGCTTATAAACGTGCAATTTGCTAGCGCCTGCAGGACTAAGGCTACAATGACCCTGCTTTCTATAGTTAGGGTTTGCCACACGTGAAACATTATTGTGCCCTATGTGTTAGAACGTCCTACGGTGCAACTTCTTGCTCCTTAAGAGATTTCACCCATCAATTTTTAAAGTACATTACGGGTACGACCACCGCAATAGAAGGCTTTAATGTCACACAAGCTACCACGTTCTTATATCTTCTTGTGAGAGCTATTCTAGTTCGCCAAACGGCATACAGATTTATAGTATATGGCAGGAGGAGCAACGTGCGCAGGAAATGGGAGCCATTGTTCCAATCATCTCTACGCGTGACGCAGCGTGACCAATGCAGCAAGTTAAAAGTTAAATTTTGTATACATGACCCGGGTACGGCAAGCAGTGGTTTGGAATAGCTGGATGTTTAGCTAGCCGGCGTGACAGGGGTCTGGAACGTGGCCAGCTTTCGGGGGTGGGTCAGAGCACATGAACTAGTAACCGATAGCGAGGCACTAATAGTGCTCAAAAATAGTTCTAAATTACCCTGCCACCAATCTACCAGTGGCGGCGAGTGTACAAGTAAGATAAAAGCTAATCGATATGGTGTCAAGCAACGATAAATTAGGGTGCAAAATTTCTGGTTTAGGAAGCCGTGACTAAACTTACGGCGCATGTAGTATTACATTTTATACAGGAACTACGTAACAAACTAGCTTTTTCCATTCTACTTATTGACAGGTTAAAACTGTGCATGCTTCCAAACGTAGACATGCTACTCTGAAGAACAGTAGCATATATATGCTAGCCAACCAAACAACAGGGATTCTTATGCGCGACTCGAACTCTTTCATGGAGCTTCAAGATCTTGCTTACTCACTTCGACTAAAAAGCTAAATATATTGCTAATGGATTTTCGTCGGCGTTACGGAGATCTTACCTACCAAAGACAGAACCTAAGAGCAGAATTTGGGAGTAAAGTGCAAATGCGCTTTCGGCTCAACGTGGACAAATTGACATGAAGCCACAAGTGGCGGTTTTACAAGTGTCGACTAATTTATGTCTATTCAGCACCTTTCCTTGCAATCTGTGTACTTAATGACTGAAACAATCTGCCGGGGGTAATTGCTGCTGAACGGACAGATGAAAGTTGCAAGCGACTGTTTGACCACCAACTGCTGGGTACGGCACGGCTCTGCTGCTTTTACTGCAGCGGCGTTGACCCACAGAGGAATTCAGCATCGCAGCCGGTTGCGTCAAACCTGCAATGGTTCGAAATCCAGCGCGTTGATATGGGCCTCCTCTCAGGCTCTCTACACGCTAATGAACAAATGAACAAGTGAAATAGACAACAACGCACAGTTTCAATAGTTTCGCGGTCAAGGGAAGCTCCATTACATTTATCCAAGACAGATAGAATAGCGTGACTGTGTTCCCTGGGTAGTACAGAAGGGTGTTGCTGATCTTACTGCGGAGTACTTGTCTGAATAGTCTTAATTTATAACACGCTGAAAGTGAAAGCAGGGAACTCAAAACATGCAGTGGTTCCAACTCGTTACTAAATGTCTTCCCCTTCATATAGCCCACAGCAGCCGACCAAAAGTTGGCAGGTGGATTATTAAAATGTTCAGCTGGATCCTGTCGCTGATAATACATCCTGACGATTTCAAGCAAGACACGCTCGACGCCCGCAGTTAGGCGCGCACAAGGAGCGGTAATAAACAGAGGGTATCATGCAAAAGCCGCGTCCACGGATCAAATGCCATACGAAGTAAACCATGGTGTGAAGAAATACCGATTAGTAATTATGAGGCAAACCGATAAGGAGGTCTTGTGACCGAACTAACTAATTGTTTTCATTGACAGATGTAAAACGTACCGTCCATGCAAAGAAATAAGGTTGCTTTCTTGAAACTCTTAGTGCATATAATGTGGCGCTATATCTCAGTTCATAGTTAGGGAAGATGCTCCAGTCGTAACTAAAGTGTGATTCCAACCACTGCTACCTACCTGAATACTTCGTCACTTTTACTAGGTGCAATCAGGTTTGCCGTGGCTATATGACTGTCAACCAATTCCCTTGCAACTGACTAACTGTTTGTTCAACCATTATCCCCATTTACGTCAGGTTTGGATGTACGGGCACACTAGTGGCAAAACCAAATGCGAACGCATCTTACAGCGTTGGCGTTCTTTTGCTCTAATTGTCCAACAGCATTTAATACACGTATCGTTAAACCACAGTTGGTTGCAGCTGGCTATGGATTTCTTCATCCGCTCGTTCTACAGCAAAAAGCACGGTTCTCATATATTGGTGCATGAGACACATGGAACGAGTTCTAAATGTATTCTTACAGCTTGCGCTCTTCATCTGTCAATGGTTCACTATAATTTTCTGTGCATTGCATTGCACACGGTTGTACCGCTCGTCAACAAAATAAACTTTTATTTATTTACATAAAACTAAATGATTAACCATGTAGTTCCGCGTCGCTTCATGAGGCACACTAAACGCGACACAGTCAAATATGTTCAAGCAAATAATCGACGAACAAAATTTTCTCAGTGGTTTTGCTTTACTAGGTGACTGCAAATCATAGTGTGTTCTAAAGCGTGGTATAAACATGCGCCATGTCTTATCGCTCACAAGTTCAATTGGTATTGAAATGAATTGTTGTTGCGATTGCAATGTTGTTGATATGCGCGGCCTGTGACATAGAATATTGCCGAAAGTAACTTAGGCACTGGCCTAAAACTGACCGTTTAGTAGGTTAATCACGCCACCTGCCACCTTTCTTTATCCTCGGGCCTGCCACCTTGAGGAACTGATGTGACTTCTTTGCGTTACAATCCTGTTTAGTTAAGCAAACCGTGCGCTCAATGGAAGTGAACCCAAAAATCGCTGCGCATGGACCATTCCGGTTTGTTGCAAAATAAATCAGGAGCAGCAGAATTGTCTATGGAGTACTTGGAAAGGGTGTCAAAGTATGTAGGCAATTTGTAGTCAAGGATTTTGGAACAAAGACCGAAAGACATTGCCCGGTAAGTATATGCAAAGAAGTGGCGGCGTAACGTAGAAGGTTATGAAAGCTTACACTGGTGAGGTAAAGTTTTGCTTGCAAAATCCAGGTCGTGTATAAGTGCGCGCCGTACATTCGCAAATAAACTAATATTCCTCTACCGCCTTCGCCTCGTCAATCCATTTCGATGCTCGTGGAAGACTACGAGTAATGACAGAAGGTAAGCAACAAATGCTTTCTTCCTGGCGGGTAGGTCATGCATACGATTTAAGTAACGGCAAGCGGTTGGAACGCATCTCCAGGGTAGATGAAAGTGGTGAACCCAGACGATGTAAATGACAGTAGACCTTATTTAAAGACTGTCTTATTAGCCTGATAGAGTAGAATAGCGTCAAGCTAACGGTAGCTAACCGTATATATCAGATATGATCCATTGCAATCTCCGCTAAAGTTAAGCAACCTGAGTGCTTATCCGGAGTACAGGAATATGAGTGATATCGATTGCAGTAAATTATCACTTATGCGCATTCATTTGTACGGAGTCAAGGATAAGTTAAAACTGCGCATATCATATGACCTATTCATTGCGATCCTCATCCGGCAATTTGTGACGCTGTTTTCCCTGAAACCTGTTTTACGTGTCATCCATTTCAGCATGTTACGTTGCCCAGCAAAATTTGCGCAGGTTAGTAGCCACACATGGTTAAACCTTTTTTACACCGACAAAGTTTGATGTTTTCTGCTTGCCTATTTCCCAGCCGATGGGTAGAGGTGAGTACTGTGTGGTCTCCTTGTCCTTGATGCGACGCCTTGCCAGCAAGGATCCAATGAGGTACCATTAGGAATTCTGGCGAATCCATGCAAATCGCTTGAAGGCTGCCGCTGGTAGTAGGAACTGAAATATACCACAGCACTTAGACCCCACTCTTACATTTGAGTTTATCCAAACTCATGACGCACATTAATTAGAGTGTCCTACTCACTAGGAGTGAATATTCCTTCAAAGGCACACTGGATTGATTGGGAAGCAATGTTCCACGGGCATCAGCGAGGTAAATAGTGGGACAAACTCAAAACTTTGCAGTCAATTTTATACTACTCGATTTATAAAGTAGTCAGGAATAGCTACACCTCAAGGATGCGCATGCAACGACCGCAGTGTGTACATTGCCTTCTCAAGTACTCGCTAACCGCTCCCAAGCTATGTTTGTACCACCTGAAGCGTAATACCGAATGCATCAGTGGCATACCTGTCCACTACACCCACAAAGTTGCACCATGCTTCGCGTAAATGACGCAAACACACAGTTCTTGGCCACACAGTATTCCACCATAGCTTGATTACCGAACCTTTGCCTAATATCCCCGCGCTTAAGCCACACTCCAGTTCGCGCACCTTGTAAGCAACAAAGATTTGTTCTTGCTTGCCCCGTTCTGGTATTGTTGTTTTAACCAAAGCAATCAACCTACCCTTTCGAACCTCGTTTTGTATTGTCGCTTCAACCTGCCAGTGGCTCTGCGTTGTAATGGTTAGCCGCACGGATCTTCACAAAAGCGTTTTGGATCCATCACTAGTTCGTGCTGCACCATACACTGGGTCGTACCACTAGACGGAAAAACATTTCTAAGTCTAAAGCTTAACTTGGGTCAGTGACACTTTTCGTCTACCCGGGCTGTGTTTTGACTAGAAGTATTTTGTTGTTGTTAAAGCGTCGTGAACTTACTCCGCGGGTTAAATCCAAACGCCACGCCAAGTACTGATGGGCTTCATTCTCTGTTTCTCGAATCAATGACCTAGTAAATCGCAGCAATCCTTTGCGAACTGTATCAACGATCACTCGACGCACTTCTCTAGCTTTCTAGGAAATTGCTTTGGTTAAGCCTATCTTAATAAACGTAGAAATAGCCAGGAGCTGGAAAATTATAAATTTGTTTGACATCCATAATTTGAGAGATTACGGAGGGAACGCACGAGCGTGTGTTGTATTTGCACATTGATAATATGAATCTCATCTCACCCGCACAGCATGGCTTCTAGAGTGAAAGCTTGCGATCCTCCAACCTGCTTATGGCCATCGAAACCAAGCAAGATCGTTTGTGTTGGAAATCGTCTAGACGTCGTCTTTGTCGACTTTTGGAAAACATTGAATAAGACTGTTCACGAGCGGCTTTCACTCAAGCATCATGGAATTGGCGTTTCTAGGGCTATTCACTATTGGATCGTCAAAGTTGATTGGCTGGTAAATGCTAGTGAAGATAAATAAAATCTACTCGGAAATCATTCTCTTGACCCGTGGTGATTTGCGTCGCTCCGTCCTCGGTCCTGAGTTGCTTAAGGTATTCAGTAACTACCTTTCTTTGAGCTTTAAACGGACTGATTGCCAACGACCTAAACTTATAGACAGATGTTCAAACTGGAGAGTAGTGATAGATGTCAAGCGACAAAACATCGGCTGGCTATCTGGGTATTTTATTGGCAACCGCCTATCAACTATGCTTTGTTCCGTCCTCACCATGGGTGCTCTGTACTTTATATGTGTTTCTTACCTTGGTATTTTCTTCCTTAGGAACTCCGCTTGTGAGAAGGATTTTGGTGTACTTTGTCTCTTAATTGGCGCATAACTCAGGATACCAAGCAAAGGGTAGCGGCTGCTAATAGCACGTTTTGTGCCATAAGGAGATCTTTTCTTCTATAAATCCTGAGGTCTTCAAACTTTCTTTACTTCCCAGGTGCACCCTTCCTAGCATACAGTTTACCTGTAGTTTTCCTTTTCCAAGTCTGAATGTGTTGTCCTAGCGTTAAACCAACGATGTGGGTCCAAATGGAACAAATCACACCAGCTTTTATCCTCAATTACCCAAGGACTAGGAAGGATGGACTTGGGTTCCTTGGATTATCGTCGTCGTCTTGTGGACGAATTTACACCAGACGCATTCTGCGACGTTGTTTGAAATTAATGATTGGGTTTCTTTGAAATCACAGTTAATGGTACGACAAGGGGTAAATTCTGGAAACCGTTTACACTGACGCGGCTCTTAGTCAATTCCGTTGGTGCTTTGTCCACCCATGTGGTGATGCACTGGAACAATTTTCCTGAGCCGATCTTCAGCGAGCAGTGTGAGGATAGCTTCAAACGATTTCTAGAGTCCCATCGGCTCACCGGGTGTATCTATGCTACGCTGTGTCGCGCGACGCAATTACTCAATGATAAAGTCATTTTCATTGGTGACGAAACGTTTGCAACCAAATCGTTAAGCTAGGCAAACAGTTCAACCGTCAAGGAGCTTGTTGTTTCCGCTGCAGTCGTGCTATAGGCCCGTAGGACAAGCGGTCGTAAGGATCTGCTCTGTCCTTGCTTTGAACGGGAAATGATGAAGCTGACATAAGTTTTCCTTCTGCTCTCTACCATTCCCATGAACTCTAATGTACGTCTTCAAGTCGTAAAAGTGCACTCTATCCCCGAGTATTGTTTACCGGCAAGGTACCCATGCACAAACTTCGTGTGTCCTTACTCAAAAATGCTCAGAGGTGAGGTTCAAACTAAATACATGTGTTTCGCAACTTGCCTTATTCTGTTTGACTCCAGCGTGTGAACCTTTTGTCACCCCGCTAGAATCGTCATTGGAGAGATCGGATCTTACAAGACTTATACTCACAGGCGAATTGGGTAGTCAATACCAACAATTCTTCCAACTCAATCGAGTTAGCTCAAGGCGCGTGAACATCTGAAAACCATTTTAACTGCGTGGACTCCACTTCTTTTCTAGGATCACGCTCTCCAGCCAAGCGGAGTACGACTGGTACAACACAGGATGATTTGGTCTATGTTTATATTGAGGAACCTCTCAAGTAGCTGTTAACTTTACAATTGCTTCATTTGTCGGCGACTTGCTGATAAGGGTTATCCCTGCTTCTCACTACCATTCTATGCATTCACTGTATTTATTATTTGCGTGATATATGAGACCGACACAGTCCACGTAGCCAAGGCAAAACTTAAAACTTACCTTGTCGACTTACCGCATGACACGTCAAACTGGTGAAAATTCGAGAGCGGTGCTCCCGTGAATAGGTTCGTCGAATGGGATCCTGCTGAGGAAGTGGTCTAGACGCTGGTGAGCATATCGAACAGCTTTCACGACCAGCACGTTTGACAGATATGGGACAGTTAAAATGAACGTAAGAGACATCTTATATTTGTCCTGCTGTAGGATGCGCATGGCTTGACCGATATTTTCGTGACAAATCCCACGAAGTTCTTCGCGTAGGTTAAAAGATGATATAGTGCCAGCTAACCTATTTAGGCCTTAGTTTGTGGGGATGAAACAAATGCCTATAGAGCCCACAACCATGCGTGCAGGCCTAGTGAGCTGTACTCAATCGTCTTTGTCCGCGAAACAAGTACGTCATGCAAAACACTAGCTTCAGGAGTTTCTGGAGATTCATGTCTGAATGAAATCAGTAAATTTGGGTCTCAATTTCTCCGGTTGCTGAAATAGTTGAACCCAAGTAGGGTTTCCTGGCCAGCTTCCGTTTGACCAAAATGACTGCACTAAGTTACAACGGGCTTCAATAGATCACTAGCTTGTGTTTCTGCAATAATTATAAAGCTATACCTTAACTCCAGAATGAAGGGTGGCTGTTGTCTGCTCGGTTTCGATAGCAGTGACAATGGTCTACCGGCTATGTACACGTCGCTCAACCTGACCAGCCTACTGGTTAAAATAATTGAAAAATTATTAAATTGTTTTGGCCAGAAACAGTTTAATAAATTTAACCTGTTTAACCTATCGCAACGTGGTTTCTGCAAATGATTCTTTTACCAAAGGAATTTGCTCTAGCCCGGAAGAACTGGGCTGAAGCATTAGACAGTTGGCATGCGGTAATGATCATGACCTCGATGACGCTGGTGTCGTGAGTATCTTTGTTCTTGCCCACCCGCTTACCGTCTACAAAAAACACTATCGGGAGCATTAAAATTAATGAGCTATGCAGCATTATTGCCGGCAGTTATCCAGGGCGTGCTTCAGCTTCATGTTTAATTTTCCTTTTCCGTGTGGCGGCACAATAACCAAAATGTTTTGGACCTACAGCTATGTTATGTTATGAAAAATGGACGTTCCTTTTCTTCTTCAAGACTGTTGACACGCTCCCCATGCGCGACGCACTGTAGTTGAAGTCTTATAGAAAATCTGGTTGTGCTGTTCAGTGAGGTAACACTCGGTTACCCCCGGCTGGATCACAGCCATGGGCTGTTGCCCTTCTGGGCAGCTGACTTTCGTGTTCTCTAGCCCCAGGCGTATTAGGCTGATTTATTCAGACATTTTGCTAGGGTTTCTAAAGGATCTTCAGTTAGTTCGTGAATTGGTGAAAACTGTAAACAGTGAATAACGCTCAACAAGGGGTTAAGCATCAAGCTATAGGTGTAACTTTCCGTAAAACTTTAGCTCCTAGCGGTCCCTATAATAAATGCAATAAGATCAAACCCACTCCGTGGTCCAAAAATGAGAGTATGGGGGTGCAGTCGAAACGCCATATGTAGGATACTTGTCCGGAAAGCGGGGTAAACTAAATAAATAAATAGATAAATAGACATATTTCTAGACTGGCTGGCTTCTGCGCCCAAAGAGGTTAGAAAAATAGTTAGATTAATCCTATGCTCTTACATGAACGTGCGAACATGTGCATATATATTCCCTGCTGGCAAGTGTGAAGGCATAGGCTATATTAACTGTATAGCTGAAGGGGTTGTAGGCCCCTACCTTGAAATTATTCTGAAACCTTTAGGAGGGTTGTGAGCTTCTTGACTTTTTTGGCTATGAAAGTTGCGTAGAGCCGGTGTTGTGCCTCATTTCTTTGGAGACTGGATTGCATTCATTACAACTTCTCTATAAATTCCTTCGACTATTTCATCCTGCTCATTCGGCACACTAATTAATGTGCACACGGCAGGCTTGCCGTAGTATAAGTGCGTTGAAGACAAATTTTATGGAGAGTAAGCGACAGCATATGGAAACAGGCTATAAGGTAGGTAAACTTGGGCTTCCATCCTAAATTAGAACTAAATAAATGAATAAATCTTTTATTCTCGAAAAGACGAGACACGCCTTTACAGGCATGACCATTATTAAAAAAATGCGTGATCAGATGTGCAAACATCCGATATGTTTGACAAAACAGTGCTTGTTTGTGCAGGGGGTATGTAAGTAAGTAATTGTGTGTGCGTTTATATAGCTGTGTAGTTTGCGCTTGCAACCGTGCTGCTCCATTCTTGAATGTTTGAACTCGTCAGCAATGTGCGAGTAGAAGATTGGTTCCCGTGGATTGGAAGGGATTATCCAGGTACCCACGGGGCAGTGACTTTATTTTGTGGCGAGCCACGACCGCCACGTCACAGTGTTGTTAAGCAGGCATATGTGGTTTTGTATAGGGAGAAAGCATGTCAGGCAAAATCCCACCACGTCCTGGAACACTGGCGCCGGACTATTAGCTGGAACGGGTTAAACCTGAACCACCCAGCTGGCACCACGAGGAGGTTGTTCGGCTAGCCAGCCACTAGGTGCAAGAGTGATTTTGTACTGCGGGGGTATTCCTGTGTAGATTTCGGCGTAGAACAATATTAAAGTACTAAATTTTGTAGCTTGTCTTTGCCCGGTGGTGGTAAATGACAACAGGATGTGAAGAAATGCGTTGCTTTACCAAAAAGAAACACAATGTGCACAGCCAGCTGTGGACCCCAAAAGGTTGGCGCGGTACGTAGTCATGGTGAAGACGCGCGGCCCAATTTTGAGCAGAAAGACCAAACAGCTCTAAGCGACGGGGTCCAGTTTGCTTAACAGTTGACTTTCGCGACCACTTTGTCTGGTGAATCGTCTTGTAATGAAAAGTAACGTAATCATTTTCGCGCGCACTACAAAACCCATATCCGCTGTTAACATAGCAAACTCCTAATAGACGCAGTCCTCAACGCCCTCTACTGGCCTGGCAGGTTTAAGCTTGTTGGAGTGCATGAATAACTACGAAGCTGCTAAGCTTCGTCACACCATTCGGAAGCTGATGTTGGAGAATACATTCTGTACTGCAAAGGGTCCTTCCCAAATGAGGTAAAAATAAGCTGGCAGGCATGTAGGTAGCACTACTGGTTTAAGCCAAACTATGTAACCTCGTTTCAATAAAGTTTCATTAGCCTTGCGATGAAAGTACCCTATCTGGTGGGGCTGGGAGGTCTTCAGGTGCGTTTGTGCCAATTGATGTGCTCGGACAAGACTGGACTGCATTTGAAGTATATGTTCAGGTACGCTTAGGAGTGCGTGGTGCGATTTCGGCAACAGCGTTTTGGAAGGTAAGTGTAGATCAGGTCCCGTCATCATAAGATGGGGTGTTAAGCACCTGGCAAAGTGCACAGAGACTCGGTAGGCTAGCAATCCTTTTGGAAATTTAGTATCTTACTCCAGGAGTGCCATCTTGTTTAGCAATGACTTAATGATGGAGTTGTATTGCTCAACTATTCCTTGCTATCTGGGTGATATGCTGTCGTTTGCGTTTTTCAAATGCCGATAATATGTCATAGCTTGATCATAGGTATTTTCCCAAGATTAGCAGTAGAGTTATCTCCAACTTGCCACCCAATCGCCGAAGAAAGCTTTCGCAAATCTTCATCCATATCCGCAGTGAAACAGCCTCACCCACGATAGGTACTTACCAAAACCAAAATATCTCAGTGTATTCTAGAAATCCCTGGTAGTTGACGGCGTTGGCAATGACCGCTATCGCCCTTGGAAATACCGCCAGTATTATTTGCCGTGGTTCACGCTGGGTGGCTTTGGGTTTGTTTATGCTTGTGTAATCTGCGAAAGACCGACAGTATATTGCGATATCCCGCCTCAAAGGTGGACACGAAAATTGACACCGAATAACAGTTGCCATCTTTAGTGTCCGGCGTGTCCCAATTCCCCTTGCACCCTACGTATAACTTCCCGGATTGCAGCTGTAAGAACGATTACTCTCTGCAAGTAACCAGAGACGCCCTGAAAGTACACTGCTTCCGCTAGTACCTGCAGATACGGCTAAAATGCCCAGCGGTACTTGGTTTTAGAACTGAACCCAGCCAGTTCCTAATACATGGATCTATCTTTACCTAGCAATGGTCAGTTGTTTGCGGCCGCATCCACTCTTCGTTTCTCTTGGAGCTTAGGAGGATAGAGAATACACAACCAGTCGTGCAGGACGAACATATTCCAGGGTTTCTGGGAGGCCTCCGCGACAGAGCCTTAGCGGTAACGTGCCTTATGCCTAGACGATTTTGACATCCGAAATTATAACCTGGCAGCTGTTTTGACCTGCGGTGGCTCAGTCCTTCTGGTTCACGAAAATTGCTTGCCGAGTTAATGACAGACGGTCTGTTTGCACGATAAATTTGCGACTCAATAGGTAATATAGCAAAACTGTCTGATGAAGTTCCCAAAATCCAACATATCTTTCCTTGTGGTACAATACTTATGTGCGCATAGGGAGAGGCTACTGATGGCATATGTCATGACTAGCTCTGCCTCTACCACACTTTACGTTGCCATGGCGGCCCCAACTCCTAGTACCAGAGTCCTTAGATAGAATGAGGGGCCGAAGACGAGAGTGTATCTAAGAATGCCAACAATGGCGCTCCGCTTACGACTGATCGAAGGTCATCAAACGACTTCTGTTTAAGTTCGTTGAAGTAACGGTTCTAACTGCCCTTATAACTTGGTTTAAAAGGGCAGCGGTAGCTGAAAGTCCTCAGGAAACTGACCGGTAAAATAGTGCAAGGCCCAAAAATTACCTACCTCAGCGGTGTTTAATGGAACAGGCCAGGAGCGAACTTCTTGGCCTTTGATGGCTCGCAACGCAGCCCCTCCTAGGACACAATGTGGCGTAGGTAGGTGACAAGCTTTCGTAAAATTTGACACTCGGAAAGCTCAAGCTTTCATCCGAAGTTAAGGAAGCAATCCAAATCGGGTGTACGGCTGTTGCTGTGTACTTCCACCACCTTTTCGTGCAACATAATATCTTAAAAGTAAACTGGGCAGTGGTATGGTATCAGTTATAATATTGCTATATACCTAAAATATTGAAACGTGGTCAGGGCACTTGTTAGACGTAATGGCATGGTCTGAATTTCGATTAGGAAAGTAACTACTGCAAGCGCGATTCAGCAGATGCTGTGATACTTTTTAGTATCGCTAACCTAAACTTATTATACGGTGCTTCTGGAGGCAAGAATCAATACCGGCGTGCACATCAAAGGCAATGGAGACAGCTAAGCGTGAACTGACGTAGGTATACATGGTCAACTGCCAAGTACTTTTAGGACACCTAAAAATGGCTTCTAATTTTATAAAACATGTGCGTTCGTTGAAAATGTCAAATAGAAGGAGAGAAAATGCAACAGAATTGTCAGAAATGTAACACATGGCCTGGTAATATATGCTGATGAAAATGAGTGTTCGATGGGAAGCGAGGTTACCAATTTACGCACTAGTCCATGAAATATGGAAAGACTCAGGTCCCGTAGTAAAAGCAAAAACTTAAGGAACTGTATGCTCACTGTCAAACCGTAGTTAAGTTCCAGCTACGGCAAACGAACTATCTGTTGCTGACGTCGAATACAAGGAAACAGTCGCTGAACTGTAATTTCACAGTAAACATGTGGCCTACAAGCATACAAAAAGGCAGCCTTCCGAAGCATCACCAGCACAGCCGAAAATAAGCAAACGGAAGCGCGGATTTCAAAGGAAAATATTGGATTATGTTTCGGTCAATTCAGACAAACAGTACAAACAGTGTTGTGATAAAAATGGTAACGCAAAATAAAAACATGAGCAACGGTTGCTACTACATGCGTTTCGGCCTTGGCGACACGGCTCAAACATTTTGGCTTTCCTTTCTTCATTTTACGCTGGAACACGAAGGCCTTGGTCTTACGTACCTGATATGCTTATTGCCAGCACTTTCGACAAAGCCCTGCTTCAGCACCTCCTAGCTGTTTCTTAACGCTTGACGCAATCTAGGTTTTTCATCAGCACCGATAAATGCCAGCTTGGTCAGGGCTCCATCGACTTGCTTGGCCACCATTTAGCCGCCTCTGGCATTGAAGCCCTACAGGACAAAATCCGGGCTCTATGGGGTTATCCTGCTCTTAGCTCCTTCAAACAGCTACGCAGATTCCTTGGTTTTGTCAAATATTATCTACGTTCCGTTCCCCACTGCGCTAGCCTTGTTCAACCAATGACTAACTAGCTCCGCTGTAACCAGCGGGCTTCTCGTGGTACAGAAGACGCTAGGCTGTCTTTCAAAAAGCTCAAAGACGCTGGCAATAAAATTGCGCAGCTCGCCCACCCAGATCCTCCAGCACCACTCTGATTGACAACTACTGCAGCAGACAATACCTTATAAGACTTGTAAATAGTAGTCCGTGACAATGCTCGAAAGCAAGCTCGTATATCAGAAGGCAGTTGGAGTCATGCGCAGCGGATGGTATTCGAGAGATTACAGGAACACTTTGTGAGATTAAGTGAGACAATAGCAACACGTTAGCACGGGAATTTACAAGGCGGTCTTGTGTCGAACCAGATGTAGTTCATCCTGGACACAGTGTAAGGGAGAGTAAAAGAAGCGAGTAGTGTACAGTTGGTTGGCAGCAAACTTCTACACAAAAGATAATAGTTAGGGTTTGGGAAGCTACAGAGCTTCCCTAGACTGCTGAACAAAAGAAGCTTTTGATGTCAAAAAAGACGGCTACTTCAAAGTTGGTTGAGCAAACTCACGCCGAGTGAGTGAGCGTAATAGTCCAATGGAGGTTTGCTGGATGCGGGTGTCCGCCGTGCCGTTGGTGATTTATAACTTATTGATTGTATGGCAGGATGCATATCGGCAAACCGTTTCAGTGGGCTTTTCAGACTACAAAACCTGGCTAGGTCATAACACGGCCGACAGTACATCAACTTTTGCTGCTGCCGAACGGTGCGCTTAGAAGTGGGCGCTCCCTAGCCGCGCTCCGCCCCTCGCCAAACGACCTCCATCCTACGAAGAAATGACTGTCGTCCTACGTAAACTTGATCACTGTCCCGCGTGGCGACGACCAGCGTTTGCGTCGGGACCCTCGTTAAGTTCGCCGATCCTCAAAGATATTTCTCTGAATGCCAGTCGTGCGAAAGGAAGAGTTTGGGCATGTAGAAACCAGAGAATAGATAAAATCGCGTAGAAAACGCTCAGAAAACAAACGAAGGATCTGCATGTTTCGTTCGTTTATTTTCAATAATTATTCTATACGTTTTCCTCGAAAGCTATGATCTTTATTTTGCAATAGGTTACTCTACCAAAAACGGGACAAATACGTACAATGTCTGCAAAGCGAAAGGCGTTTACGCTTTGCATATTTGAAAAGCAAAAGGGCTTATGCACCACCCGATCACGACGCATGAACCTAGGAGGCAGCGAGCTAGGTTTGGGCCATTTCGGGATGGCTGATAATTGTTAACAGTGCGCATAATCTGGCTGAACTACAATAATATGCTGAAAGTCGTCACGGTGAGTTACGACGTCGCACGAGGCACTTGGTGCATCAAGCGATCGGTGTTACTTCCATAGTCAAAAGAGAAATTAATGGGTGATGTTGCTACTAGCTGTCATGACAACCACGGTGCGCAGTCGTGGACTAACTGCGCTGATGTCGCGTCGTATGTGGTTTCAACAGTGTTTCTTAAGTCCAGGAGGATGAGAGGAGGTGTTTCAGACACTGAGGTATGTGCATACGCACGTAACGCGGCTTTCAATTGGCGATAAACAGAGCTTCGCCATGCCGTTGGCAGCCGGACAATACACCGTCGTCTGGGCGTGGAGGCAGCTTAAATCCTTAAGCAACGTGACAAAAGTCGAGGAGTCATCTGACCCTCGATCGATAATCACGACAAATGGACAGCAAAAGTAAGCCACCAGGAGCTGCAGGAAAGCTATTGCTACCGGTTCCGTATGGCAGTTA
Source organism: Dicrocoelium dendriticum (assembly GCA_944474145.2). Classification (NCBI taxonomy): domain Eukaryota; kingdom Metazoa; phylum Platyhelminthes; class Trematoda; order Plagiorchiida; family Dicrocoeliidae; genus Dicrocoelium; species Dicrocoelium dendriticum. Next base: position 110,456,174 of record OX104063.1, on the reverse strand, counting down.
GATATAAGAATAGATTCCAAATAACTTCTCAAACGGGCGACAATGGTCAGCAGATTTACAGAGCATTTCAAAGGCTGCAGCTGACCTACGAGGTGAACGTGCACGTAGGGAAAACTTGCGATTGGCGTTGGAAGTGTTCCTAACGAGCTTTACGTATGCTAAGGCAATTTCGCTCTCTGGCATTGAAGGCAAGCAGCTGCTTAAGTGCAAAGGTCACGATTGACGTTGCGCCATACGCATCGTGTGGTTATGAGTTGGACCAATACACGAAAGCCTTGATGAGATAAGCCGTGCGAATTGCCGAACACAGTTTGTCGAAACTCACGTAAGACGACGGAGCATGGGGTGCCCAGACATAAAGTGCAAACTATAGTGCGGCCTGATTGTTTCATCGGAAATGGTAGTATGTCCATTGACGGAGATATGCATTTTACAGTAAGTTGCGCAGCGGACATGGCTGTCAATTCGATGGCGGTGCCGGCGTCCTCAGAGAGCACTTGAATGCGAAAAGGCGGGCCGATGACAAAATTGTGCACACGTGAGGCATGTCATCTGGAGGTCGTAAACTAACCGAAGTAGTCTAGGTGGTACGGTTCTCTGGGATAGTATCGGACGGCGGCCGACCTGAGCACTTAAGCCAGGGAATTAGGGTCAGTGAAGGCGGCAAAGTAATGGCCTTTTAAGGACTGTCGGAACTAAATTTTGGATCAATAAACGGCCACTAGTTCTCTGGCAAAAGTACTGCAATGAGCTTTGGCGGGTTGCAAGCGTTTGAAGAAAAACGACAACAGAACCAAGCCTCAACTACCTTCTGTTGTAAGACGGCCTCCACTACCATGCCCAAAGCGTCCGCACTGAACGACAGCGGGGCTACCAGGTCATGAGACTCTATAAAAGCGCTGTTGGAACCAGCTTCCCTCAAAGCCTGGAAAGCGGCGCGTGCTGCAGCAGGTACATGGAACTTCACAAGCTTTCACGGGAGGCGGTCCGTGAGGGGTCGCATAAACTAGTGCGTATAGGTCTTAAACGGCAAGAAAACTTGACGATACCGAGGGAGCCTATTAGCCGTAGTAAATTTTGAAGTGCGGGTAGTTGAGGAAGCGCTATATTTTATCCTTTGGTGGCACGACATCTGAAAATGTGAAATGGTGGCCTATAAAATCGACTGAATCGACACTAAACCAAAGTTTTCCTGCATTGATTACCATCGAGTGTTAAACTGAGCTCAAAATGACTTCGAAGGTGGCAAATGTGCTTTTCGCCTGCGATGATCGAGACCCGGATTCCGTCGAGATAAGCGTAAGCAAAGTCTAGAACGTGACAAACGTGGTCGGGAAAGCGCTAAGCGTTTGCGCGGCATTCTTTGGATAAAGAGGCAGGCACCAAAACACGAAGAAAGGAAATTGAGCCATGACACTATTTGTGGAGATGTCTGTATCCGCCATCAGCATTTGTTTCTACGCTCGCACTAGGTCAACTTTACTGAAAACGTTTTTACTTGCAAGGCTGGCGTTTGGGTCCACGATAGTTGGGACAGGATAGCAGACAAACGTGCTTACGGGATTACGAGATGGTTAACCGCAATAACGACGCCATTCCTCCACAGTTCAATTCGGAACACTGTGGCCAACTGACGCCCATGGGCTGCAGTATGGTCTTATGATATCGAGCTGAAACATGTAAACGCATCCAGCTCGTGCGGCACGTAACTCGTCGGAGGATAGTTGACTTGCCCTGGTAATCGCTGGCGGATTGCTTGCGGCCTTTTGATGAGCGAGCTCTGTCGTGACTGACGAAAGCTCCGCAGCTTGTCGTAAAACTCTCGGGTATTCAGAGAGTAGGTTTGCATACGCTGAGTGTACATCGGGTATTCGGAAAAGGTGTCTGGTTTCAGGGGCGTGCTTAGGGTCTTTTACCCCAAGTTTAGTACGGTCGTTAAAAAGTCTGTGGTGACCAGCATCAACCTCAACCCAACATGTCGGAGAAAGTCGATACTGCTAATTGTGACAGGTACAGACGCAACTATGAAGACCCACTGATAATCCCCGCGAAGGCTAAGGTCCAAGTTCCTCATGCGCGGACCAAATGAAGCCTTTAGGGAACCGCCAGCTGCATGCACCTTGTACGTAGACCCTGATTGCTTGTCGTTCGCGTTCGTTGGGTTGACGTTGACTTCTGGCCCCGTATCGATGAGGCACCGAATGGAAGTACGTCGATACATAAAGTATCACGGATACGTTGGTCGTGCTGGGATGCAAGCTGTTTGCCTTCCCTGCAACTGCTGAATGGTGCTTAATGTAGGGAGCTCAAAAACGTATAGCTCTTCCATTATATTGGCGGTATTATCAACCTACTCTTTCGACGGATCTGGTATTGTTAGACTAACGATGCGCAGCAAAAAAGCTGGCGCCTTTTGGTCGAACGAGACGTACCCAGTGTAGACACAGACGGGCCGCAGTGAAAGGTAGCCAAACCGTTGTCCGCATCTAACCTTGGCTTAAGCTGTTGAAAAGGCTTCATTGCTGCTAGCCTGATATGAAGTATGGCAATTTCCATGTTTATGGAGTCAGATCGGTCAGACGACTAGGAGCAAATATAAGATTCGGTTTTAATCGGTGAGAATACTTCACCGGAGTTACTAGACCCATGCAGTTGCAGAACACAGCGTCCGTCTTGGTAGCTAATTCTTTCAGGGGCGTACCCAGAAACACGGACGGCATTGAATGAAACGTCTCTGGGAAGCAGGCCAATCACAGTTCCTTTGTCCCCTCTTCTCACATGAATGAACCAAAGATGCGCCGCTTTTCGAGGAGCAATTTCCTCGCTTGAGACCATTGAGCTGTTCAACCCAACCTTGTGCGCTGAGCTGTAGGGCTTTTAGAAGCGCTAGCTCCACAAGCAGCGGCACAACCAACGAAAGGAGGTTGTGACGAGCAGCTTGTACTTACTATTCTCATTCACCTTGCCCTTATTTACCAGTTTGATTTCAAATATAGCAAACCAATCGTCAGGGCTGTGTTCCATTGAATCAGGGACAGCCAAACTAAGCATGTTTACCTTGGGAAACGACCCAGGTGTAACTTTGAAAACATGAATCGAAGAGATTAAGTATGAACAAAAGCAAGAAGAAACTACTAAATTTACACAAGAAATAAAGGAATACTCTTATAACGTCTAAAAAGGAACAAACTCATCAATCATACGCAAACAACGAAAAGTTTTTAAATTCCCGCGTGCGAATTGAGGGCACTAAGTTGTGGGACTACTAAATACAAGTCGGAGACGGTGCGCAAAGGTAAGTGCGGATATCAGAAAGCCATTTGAGTCGCACGCAGTGGACTGTATTTGGTGGCTTACAAGCAGACCAGGTAAGATGAAGCAAGGCGAGCAACAAATTGACGCAAAACATAAAACACCGTTACTTGTCGAGCCGGGAAGGGGCTAAAAGTTGTAAAGGTAGGAAAGAGCTTCGCGGCCATCGTCAGCGTTAACATCAAAGGAGGATAGAACGGCCGCGTAGATTTACCACCTGCGTGTAGTACGCGAACAACGACCAAAAGTTAATATATAAATCGGCGTGCTCTAGGAAGATGATTTTGATAAAGAAAAGCGCTGTCTACTGGTGTGTATAAGGTCACGCAGATGGAGGGCAAGGGCTTTGCGAAGCCATTCGTTTTAGAGCTAATGAGTCACCTAAAGTGTTTGTAGGCTTATAAAGACTGAGTATAGCAATAACTCAAATACTTAAGGTTACCCGCGTGCTAAGAATATTGTCGTAATAAATTCCCCACTGATTGTTATTTATAGTAAGACTTAAATTTATGGGTCAAATAAGCAGTAGAGGTACACCAATGAAGCTACACACTTGAGATTACTACAGAAGAAAAAATATATGCTCAATACGGGCAATTAAAGGATATTGTGGATATATCCACCTTATAATTTTTCTATGAGTTGTTTTATTTGCATTTAATATGACTACTAAAGGCTCTGTGTAATGGTTGAAGTTAAGATAAGTATATATGGTCTATATGGGATAAACACGGATGTCGGAATAGCATGGACGGCGGATGGTGTTAACTTGGTGTTATCAGAGGAATAACTTGTACGCGGCGATGGGAATGCGCAGTGCGCACTTGTACTAGAAGACCGGTAGTTGTGAAGGGTCAGATATGCAAACGTAGAACCGCCTTGTTTTTCCTTGCAGAGCAATGCTATCGAGATGTAGGATTTCATGCTTTGCGTACTGCAACACGAAGAGATAATGGAGACGTATGTAGCTTGAGGGGCAATAAATGCATGTGTACATGCAATAAAAAATGGCACTTTACTGCAACTGAAGTAAAATCATACATAGAAGTATGAGGAACTAAGTCAACACCACCACTATGGTGAAGGCACCACACTAAACGGAAGTCGTGGCAATTTGCAGCATCGGAGGTAAACGGAATGTACAAAGTATGTGTTCCCACACGGAGCGCTACAAAAATGGCTCGGAAATTGTAATTTGGTTCGTGGTTTAGACCCAATCAAACTGCTCACGCCTAGGCGGCGGACCGACGGGCTGCGTAGTGTCAGCAAAGCAGATCACCAAAGTATGGGGTATGGGTGCATTTGTAAGCAACGGGTGTAGGTGAACCAAGAAACAAAGACAGGCACACGTTACTTGTGGAATAGATAGGAGGCGCGTTTGCTTCATTCCATGTTGATTGTGAGACCTCAAACGCTTCACATCCCGACGTGGCAACTAACTTGTGGAACGCTATAACACGGAGGAAGTGCCCTTGTGGAGTTGCTATAGCACGAGAGGCGATAACAAAATAGTTAAGTACTGTAACAACAGGTAAAATGCTGTTTGACGTCTACACGATATTTAATGCCCGAGTCACTATTGGGAGCGGGTGTATATACGCCCACAAACCTCAGGGCGGGAAAACCAGAAAAAGGTTTATCCTTAAAAGGGCCGTTTTTGCATTTCCCTGATAAATGCATTTGCTGCGTTCCTTGGGCTGCTGTAATGGAACTCGATTGCTGTTGCAAATATGGGAATGGTGGGCTGCCTAAGTGCATGCCACCATATGGATACATGCATACCTGGAGCAACTTGCAGGTGAACCCAAAATGGCGCGTCGGACGTGGCGGCCTGTAATCACGGAGGGCGAGGTGACGTCACTCCCAGGCACGTTAGAGGCATAAGGGCAGGACGGACATGTAACAAATGCGGCAACCAGGTGGGGGCGGACTGGTTACATAAGAAGCATTGATTGACGAAATGCGGCAATTGAAATATAGCAGCATGAGACATTAAAGGGAAATAACGTTCCAACCATTCACAATTATTCCTATCTCGCGGGTTAGCGTTAAATTGCCACTAAGATTAAAAAACGCAAACACTGAGAAATGGTTTAAGCCATGCACAGGGGGTAGCGTTTCCTCTGAGACAGAGATGCCATGCGCATAGAAGCTCCTGCTGTGACGCCCTGCACTTACCGAAGTCAAAGGCAATACCATCCGAGGACCTATATTGGTATGTGCCAGGTTGCACTGGCAAAGCATGCACGGATCAAGGTATCTACGCTGGTTGACTAAAAGCAGCAGCACTGGAGGCTTATCAATTTTATCTATCGATAGGACGACATAATTAACTGGTAAGGTAAGTTGATGGAAAGTGGTACTGCAAAGCCAGTGATTATGGCGCTGCAACTTAACCGCCGTTCGGAAGCCAGGGAAATGGAGGGTGTCAACTTACCGGCGAAAGGTACAAAATAATAAATACATTCTTGTGGCTAGAAGAGGTATGGAACGGTGAAAACCTGCATGGGGATGGGACGCGTGTAGTACTTACCTACATGTCACGTGTGAGATGGAGCACTTACATGAGGTGAAGCTGAACCGAAAGACAATGGCTCCTGATTTCTGGAGGCGCCATGGCACTAAAAAAGAACACATCAGAGCAGCAGGTGTCTACCGATGGTTTAAAAGCCATAGGAATGCTGGTTGTGCATGAACTAGAATTGCTGCTGACAAAATTCCTAATTGCGCATTGTAGGTGAATGCCATTTGGCCTTGAAATTTGTCGGAGCAATGAGATTCATGCGCACTGACTGCATGAACGTCATCTTAATGGATATGGTTAACTTACCGCCGTTGCATCGGGCGACCATATGGTACTCGGAGGCCGCGGGTACCAGGGAAAACATATTTCAAGGAGCCGATGTCTACTACTGGTGGGGAAGCTAGGTACGTTGGGACTAAAGGATTGCTACAGGTGAACAAGTTGACCGGGCTACTGGAGATTGCGTTCGCCAAACGCCACACGCAAGGTGTGTCAGGGCTTTCAGTCGACGGACTGCGTTATTTGAAGGGCGTTGACTACAGGCAGTTAGCTATGACGCCTCACAAACGTGCCAAGTAGCACCTGACAAAATAGCGTTGGCTTCGAGGTTAATTGGTAGCTGCCCCAAAGTCGACGATTTCTATTGTCTAGGTGCGGCCGGTTGTAAGGCCCATGGAAGACTATGTTCATTCACTGTAAACCGGAACGTTAAGTCGGCTGCGACAAGTAGGATAACACTCCCAGCGCATTTCTTTCAATCAACCGTGTTGGGATTACCGACGCGCGGTGGATGCTGTTAGCACCACTCAAAGTGCGAAAATAACTTCGATGAAGAACTTCGATGCAGTTTGTTTGGACGCAAATAATAAATGAAGAACAAGTAAACAAACAATAAGTAAACTTTCCCAGACTTGTACGAAAATGCTCAGCCAGCTGCAAGGAAGGCGATACAAGAAAAGCGGTGAGTTTGCCACTTCTGATGCGGTCTCACACGTACCAGCCTGATTGTCTCTCAGTCAATTGCTTCATTTCTCCGTGCCACGTCATGGACTGCCCACCTTGTGGTTTCTCCCGAATTGTAGCAGTCACAACGTGTAATGTAGGCCGAGGCAGGCGGTCAACCGCCATCCTGCAGAATGTGCCTATGCAACGTTAGTGAATAGGTAACGGTAAAGGCTCCAATGGGCAACAAGAGGGCTATTAGCGAAAATACAACAGGCCAACCTCAGCTGAAAATGGAACAACGGTCCAACTTCCTCAGCTTTATCGCACAAACTGATGGCTTTCACTGACCTGAAGAGCAACCGATGGTTGCGGGCTTTTACATAGCCGTAGGTGTGCTAGTTTAGCGCAGTCTGTCGCACAATAGACGAAGAAGAGGCAGAGTAAGGGACAAAAGACAAGCATTGGTGGGTTGTAGAATTAAGCCAAAGGACAAATGTCACTCGCCTGCTGCCTACCACGAAAGAGCTATCATAACCAATGGAACGACAGGACAGTCAAAAGCAAAGTCTGGCACCAGTGCTCTACGCCTGCCCAGCTGTGCGCGTATACCCCATGGCGCTGCTGTTTTAAATGAACAGGGCCACCTACCTTGCATGAAACTTTAAGGAGTACGGGCTTTAGACTGCGTTAGTTTAACCCCCAAAAATTAGCTCCTGGTATAATTGCTCCTAGGGGCACTTGGAAAATGCCCCCCAGCCTATATACTGTTTGGTTCAGAAGAAACATCAAGCTTACCTTGAAGACGTACTTTGCTGCGACCCACCGCAAGATATTGAGAAACCTTGGACGTGCGTGCAAACGACCATAATCTATTCTGAATAGAACTTCTGTGGTATTCCTAAACACCGTATGAGGGCCTGGATCTCCAAGCCCACTTTGAATCTATTTGACAGCCGTAGGAATGTCCCAGTAGAGTCAAGTCATGAGGAGGCGTGCCGCGCAAACAAAGACTAAGCCGAGGTCTGGAAATTCTTGGGGATCTAGGATCGGATCGTGAAAGAGCTTTTGCCCGGGACAGGACATAAAAACCCCCAAGGACCTACATAGAACACGGCTGTACAACAAGTGGATAAAAATGCACTCACTACCATGACCGGCGTCCAGTAATGGTAGCTGGACATGACGCCCTCATACTCCTGTGAAGTATACATAATCCTGTAAATTCTAGAAGCAAGAATCGGAAGTTTTGCTCACCTGGACACGAAGATGACGAAGGTCTAACCCTCCATAGGCCTCAGCCATTATGGCCGCCCCGGCTAAAAATAACCTGTTCAGCTAACAGAGGAAATTAGAAGGCAATTGACGGCGGTTAACCGAGGGTTATATCAGTCGACGAGCTGCTCTGCCAGTTTTACATTAGTGTACAAACGGATTTCTCACAGTGTTTCAGGACGTGGTGGGTTTTCGCCTGGCAAGCGTTCTCCCTACAAAAGCCACAAATGTCCGCTTAACAACACTGTGACGTGGCGGATGTGACTCGCCACTGAATAAAGTCACTGCCCACAACTACATACTGGCAAGCCGACCAGAATCCTAATGTAATATTTTCCTGACAAGTTTTCTCTACAAACGGAATGCCCAGCCTGTTTACACTACGCCCACTAGAACCCAACTTGTCGTCATGTTTTAACGAATTTATACCTCAAGATTAATTTTAAAATTTCCAAAGCTTGGACCACTTTCGGCTTACTTCCGATTACATACATAGCAACGTGTTTGTTGCGAAACATAAATTGCTTGTAAACGTTGATCATGCCTGGTCAGGTGTGTCTCGGAAATTCGAGAATATACTATTTATTTATTTATTTAAAGCTTGGGGCTCACTGCGCGCTCCGGAATTGCTGACCGCTGTTCTCCCTTGAGGCACTCAGGGGCCATTGCAGATCAGTTGATCCACCGATCACAGAAAACAATGGGTCACTGAGACTATATGCGAAGTACTTGGCTTACCCATTTCCAAGGTACGGAGACACTTGAATAGATGGGCCGCATCTTGGCACTCCCCGTGCAGTTGGCTCTCACCGCTTATATGCCATACGAACCCAGCTGCCAGCCCAGGGTCGTCACACTTGCACCACTCAGCGAAGCGAAAGTTCGTCTTGCAATTCGACATCCAGGCCGACAGAAAGCTGTCGGTTCAGAAAGTCTTGCTCCGAAACTCATTAAATATGAAGGCTCGGTTATCCTTCTTCGGTGGACCTCATTATTCTTCAAAATCTGGCATGAAATAAAGGTACCTTTACCTCAGGGCTGCTTAGTTATCATTCTGGTATTGAAGAACGCTCGGACTTCGTGTACCAAGTATCCTGGGCTTGGTCTCATTTCGGTTGCGTCCAAGCGATTGGCATCCATTTCGTTCCGTAGACTTCTCTTGATTGCGAATCCCAGCACCAGGAAGAAGACGCTGAGTTGGGTCATGGCGGCAGGTGCTTGGCTCGGATATACACACTCAGTCAAGTTCTGGAAAACAGCCGCCATTCCCATGGACCTAGCATAATTACGTACCCTAACAGTCGTGCTGCATTCGACTCGGTTGATCGACTGGAAATAAATGATACTCAGTGCTTGACGGTCCGCACGGCGTAAGTTTATATATCGCTCACCAAAGCCTTGCTTTCGTCTAAGCACAGTACAGTCATAATATACACCCATGTTATGTTGCGCACCTAAGGGAGAGTGCAGTTATCTAAGTGCGGTTATCCAAGAAGTTTGGTAACTTGATAAATGAAAGGTCCAAAGTAGATGGTACTTGGGTATCCACTAACTGCTGCAATGACACTTGCGGTCTACAATCAAGGGGAACCGCGACGAAAGAAGCCAACACAGAGGTATAAGAAAGATCTGCCGAAGAAAACTCAGGTAGATGGTACTCAAGCGGTATGACTAACCTGCCGTGCGATTAACAGCAAGCAACTTCAAGCACCTATTTGGATGTACTCCCGGAGCTACTATACACAAGCACGACGGGAAGTTGAGCCGACAGAGCTTCGACAGGTTTTTCTGCTGACTGCAACATGTGTCTATTAAACAAGTAGTCCAACTAGGCCAAACACCTAACCAGTCATGTTGCCTAAGGAGAATCAGCATTGCAAATAACACTGCCGTAGCTCATGCGCTCTGGACTATCAAGACTGTACGGCACAAACTTTCGCATCCGCCGAGACTTGGAACCCGAAGACAGGATTCGTTTGAAGATGGTTGTCAAGAAGCTCAAAGGTCGTACAGAAGCACATACGACCGGCTTACAAACGATAAATTTTTGGATGAGCAAAAAGAGTACACGAGCCCACAGCAACCGGTTTGTCAACCTCCAGGCACGTCCCGCAGTACCTCCCGGGACCTCCGTGTGGCATTCGTCAACACGTACAGCTTGCTCAACAAATATAAAAAATAGTGTGGCTTCGTTGTCTCGGAGGCTGCCGGTCGTTTTAGGACTTGCAGAGACTTGGCTGAACTCTGATGTCCTGCGTCAGGAAGTCGCGTTTTCAAGATATGTTTGCTGCCGTAGCGGCTGAAAAGCAAAAGCTTACGGTGGTGCTCTGTTGTACATAAAACCGTCACTATCTGGCAACCTTGCCAGCACTTATCGGAGCGTGGGCAATTTAAGCGGGTAATTGTGGTGCACAACCCGTCTCAGAGGAGCAGAACCGATAATGTGCTATCTACCCTGGCCCATTGTCTACCACATGAACAAAAGTACAGTTATTACTGATGGGAGGAGCTGAATGTACCTAAGGTATCCTGGTCAGGCGTTCTGGTTCATCCCGGTCCTGGCAACGTTGATGCCCATTTTGGTTAAACAACTATTGAAATCGAGTCAACTCAACACGTCATCTAACCGACGCGCTTAACTTTGCACTTAGCATCTTTGCTGGAGCTGATGTTGACAAGCCTCGAGCCGATGTTGCACGAGTTCAGAGTCCTCGAATCTCTGACGAACAGTAACTTCTGCTCCACTGTGGCAAGCGTAGAAATGTTACCATATTACAGCCAACGGAGACCGACTTACAACTAGTGGAAGACGGACTTCAACGGGCTCGTCCAAGAAACGAGCCAGACTGATTGGACACTGCCATAGGATGCGCCGCTTGAGGCACGTTGGCAGTTAATGAAGGGAAACTTAACTCGCTGTGTACTCGGTTCGTTACCCTGAAGTATCCAAAAACCGGAGCTGTCAAACCGCATCGGTTTGATATGGAATACAGACAGCGCGACGACGTCGCAAGCTTTGGGATAGATACCTCAGCTCGCACTGTGATGAAAATGAAGCGGTGTACATGAAACGGGGAAAGTGCTGTAACGCTGCAAAGCTCAAGAACGATCAACTGTTTGAAGAGGTGCAAGAATTTTGGCCCTGACTGTATCCAAAAGAATATTTGCCTAATTGTACCGTCAAATGAAACACGGGGCGACATACCGGTCCTAGAGGGCTTGGAGGGGCAAACGCTCAGTTCAAGCGCGGAGCACATGGACGCTTTGGATAAGCGGTTCGTCAACGTATTTGACAGTAAACCGGCAGCTGTTCCAGTACCGGCACAGCTTGCGCCAATCTTGCTTGACAGCCGACATGGTGATGCAGTCGAAGTAAACAAATAAATATTTATTTATTTTCGACCATGCGAGGCACGCCCATGGATGTATGATCAGGTAGGTGCAGACATGGTACAGACCGATAGGTACAGACATTGTAAGGCAATTGTAACAGCGACAATAGAAAAGTGTTTGTACTTTCATGCGTAGACTTGCACGAGGTTGACATGGTGAAACAATTATTGGGCTGACGTGAGATCGGGACCTCAGCTAATAGCTTAAAAGTTTTGAATGATCAACTAAAATCTAACTAAAGAGCAAGGTCGAGTGCGACTGTGTACTGACTTTGAGCGGACGTAACGCACAGATCAACGGTGTGCTCGAATAGTAAAGCGATGAGGGTAGATGCGTGAGATCGTATAAAGAAGTGATAACAGTATAGGCAGATGTAGAAGTTCCAGTGTAACGAACGTATTTAGCGTGGTGACGCTAGTTTACCTGCCGGTGTGGAGTTATGGACTGTGCCTTTATTGGGTGGCGATTAACTTTCGCCACGTTGCCGCTTTGTTAACCGGACATTTGTGGGTGTTTATAGGGAGATCGCTTGCCAGGAAATAACCCACCACGTCCTAAAACACTGCCGCCGATCCACTGAATAACAAGTTGTAACTGGCTATGCTACTTGTTAAGCGTTTGTTTGCTCGGCTATTCGCAGTCAACTTGCGTCCCATTTTTTCTTTGCTTTTGCCTTAAGCGCGGTTCTAGTTCGTTACTGGGTCCAGTTCTGTCATGCATATCCGGCTCGGCCTGATTGGTAGGTCTTGAATTGAATAGTTTTGCGCGTGTGATGGTCGTCTGTAGAACGTCGGAAATTCTCCAATGGATGTCCAATGATATAAGTTGCAGTTCTGAAGGACGGGATATTGTCCCTAAGACAAGTCGGAGGTTCTCGCGGGGTATTTTGTGGATGGGTTGGAAGTGTAGATATGCACGGCCAAATGAACGGACAAAGCTTAGTAAAGAGCTTCGGATGTAGGTATCCAGTAGCGAAAACCGGCTGGACCCAATTGTTCAGGCTTTGCATCGGCAGGAGACTGTGCCTTTCGAAGTCAACAGGCAAGCTCCGAGTATGAAGTAGGTAGAGATATTGTCTAACTAATCGAACCTAACAGTTCAGGCCTCAAGCACATATTTTCCTTGCCAGCTAACGAATAATTTGCCTGAGCGGTAAGTTGTATAAGCGGCGGATAGTCTTCCACCCGCTGTCACCTATTGTAATAATGGCGTAGCTATGAAAAATTGCTTGGGTGCGCGACGCCGTGATTGCGCCAACAACGGGAAAAAAGCAACAAACAAAGGCAGCTACACCGACAAACGGAAGACATGCATCCGGAACGTAGTCGATCAATTTCAAAAATGGCTGAACCAGTGTACTCCTATATTATGTAATTGTTATTTAAATATATCTTACAAACACGCGTCATAAGTGACGAACTACCAAGAGAGGCGATCGGATCACGGATCAGTAGAGCATGAAAGACTATCCCAAATTAGGAACGGAGATGAGCTAAAGAGCGTTGGATTGATCCTAAATCGCCCATGCTTAATTTTTGGGAACAAGAAGCGGACGACATGTGTCAAGTAAAGAAAAAATATCGCTCAGCAGAAGCTACAGGGACGTGTTGACTCAGTTCTAAATTGGCAGAAACAGAAGAAGTCAGGGAGAACTTACACATGAACTTTAAGCTCAAATGAAGCAGGATTGCAATAGAAAGCACGGGAAGGAAATGAAGGCGTCGATATAGAAAATTCTATTGAGAAGAAATGGAAAAGGTAACGATATTACTCAGATGATGCTTCATCCATGTTAATTACAAGGAAGATTAATAAGGTTCAGCAACGTAATTGTGGTAAAGGAGCAGAGCATTGTGCCGCAATAAGAAGATAGCGTGAAGAGCAACACTCATAGGATGAGAGACACGAATACAGTGCCTACATCTCTTACTTCCTGGAGGTCTGGAATAGATCCGAAGCAAGAGGATGGTCAGACAAAGAGAAATAAGATATCCGTTAGAGGCCAGAAAGCAGACCGATCAAACAAAAGCGGATAAGTCAGCAAGCTGAAGCTGGGACGCCAAATTAAGGTGGGAATAAACGTAATCAGTGGCATCAGAAAAGAAGTAGTACATGAGAAAAGCGGCTATAGGAAAAGGCAGGTAGCGTGCTCAGCAAAGCTCCCTGGCTGAGGGGCAGTGTGGGCTGCGACAGCACAGCCTAGCTCGTTTACATCCTGGATGTCTGGAGGTGGTCAGTAAGCAGGTGCTTGGTCAGAAAAGGCTAGATTTGACCCAAGGCTGAAAAGTTATTCGTGCAATTGAAAAAGGAATGCAAAAAGGTAGCGCGAAAAAAGAAAAGACTATATTGAGGAGCGGTAGTTAAGCCTACAAATAAGCTCTCCATGTGTTGTGAGTATACATTTAAATCTGTCGTAGTTTCATCCGTAAGGTCTCAGTAGTCGGAAAGCAGGAGACCAGCGAGACGAGCCTAAAATGTTGGCACAGACAGAGAAAGCCATATATTAATTTCAGAATGCTAACAGAAAGCATCATCACAATAGACATGTTAAGGAAAGAAGGGGATATAATAATAAGGATCAAACCTGACTAGCAACGCTCTTAAAGTGAGGGTAACGGAGCATTGTGACAGTAAAGCTAAGAGTATCCAGGTCTCAGAAGTCCGCAAGAAGTCAGAAAGCAGGAGACCTTATGTAGGGACCGGGTAAGTAAGCAACCAAAGGCTAGGTCGCTAACTTAAAGTGAAAAAACAGTAATGGGTGTCATAAGAAAAGAAGCAGTACATCGCTCCATTGGCTATATGAAAGGGCAGGCAACGTGCCAGGCAAGGATCTTAGGTTTAAGCAGAACAATAGGTTGCGACCTCGGTGCGTAGCTCAATAATGTTTTGGATGTTGGAAAGTAGTCAGAGAGCAGGGAGTGGTTAGATGACGCTAGATTATAGCGGCGCCCCAAGAATAATCGGTCCATTGGAAGAAGAACTGCAAACGGAGTGAGAACAGTAAAGGACTCTATTAAGGAAAAGCCAAAACCTTCATAAGGTGATGTGAACGGACCATTGATTCTGACGATCCCGGGTCATTAAGATCCTAGTAGTCGGTGTTTCAACTATACTTCAACCTCCATGGTGCACAGCTCCGCAGAGCGGACGGGCCTTACCCACTAATACCGACTTCCATAGCAAACGGCACCACACTAGCCGTGACAAACTTATTCAATAAATCACTACGTGAATGATCTGTACCAAACGATTCGAAACGCTCAATAGTGAGATCGCCTTCCAAGGATGGTGATCCGAGTAAAATAGGGAAATTTGAACCGATCTGTCTGATCTAGATTTTATCCAAATTTCTCGAAATGGTTGTGAAAAATGTCTGCAGTCCTTCTTCGAATCGATAGATGTTTGGACGCCAGCGCGACATGGGTTTAAGCAGGACCTCCCCAGTGGGTACGAGCTCTCAATGCATAGAAAGATGATGATGTGGTGAACATCGATTTTGGCAGCGTGAACCACAAGATACGGCTTCGTACCCTGAGGACATACGGAATCGGTGGCAAGCTACTTCAGTGGTTAGACAAGTTTATCATGGGACAAAACGTTTAAGCACAGGTCAACGCATACCTGACAGACTGGTTCCCAACGACATTTGGCGCGCCCTAAGGAACTGTAGTTGAGCCAATATCATTACTTAACAAGTTCAACGACTCTCCGTAAAGGCTGCAGTCAACATGTGCCCTGTTTGTAGATAAGTCGAAAATCTGGAGAAGCACTGCGAGTCAGGAAGACTATAAGCTTCTGCATGACTTAAAGCGACTGTCAACGGCGTCCACTTAAATACAACTTCTTCTGAACGCGAAGCAATCGGTGTGCATCGGTATCACCCGACATCCAGCCACTCGCTCATACACTTTGGACGGCCAGTTGCTCCACACTAACTCATCAGTTAGAGAATTGGGAGTGCTCATGCAAATGATATGTGATCACTAGATAATACGGAACAATAGTATCGTGCGCGATGTTGTATGCTATGGGCATTAAAACAAAACTTCTACACACGATTCATAGAAACCGTCCCTCTTCTACAGCTCGCTCATTAGACCATTCTGTAATTACGGTGCCTCAGCTTAACAGCCGATATCCCAGTAAAAACTGAAAAGCTGGAGAAAATACAGCGGTTCGCAACCAGAACAGTACCCAGCCTATGAAAGCTTCCGTATGAAAGACGTTGTGGAAGGCGCGGACTCTACACATAATCCCACCGCCGAGTAAGAAGATATCTTATCATGACCCATCGGAGATTACACCTGGAAAGAGTACACATGCTGCGGCCAATGTTCCCTGCAGAATAACTGTTGCACCCGAGGCCACAGTAACAAACTCAGGGTCCCCTGCATTAACAAATTATAATATCAGCTTACGAGGAGTCGTAAACTTATGGCACACACTACCAGAAGAGGTAACAGACCGATTCGGTGATGTGTTTAAAAAGACGTACCGACGAGTTGTTCAGGAGCCCGTGCTTTTGTGAAACGCTGCAACCACAATGCCAAAGGAAGACATCGTATACCCGAAAATACTGCACCCAATACGAAGTAATACTCGCAAAAGGCTAAACGATTAAATGCCCAAATATTACCACTAACGATAGGCCAATGATTGATGCTAATTTTGTATACTTTGATAAGGTTGTACAGAAACCTTAAAACTTGTTCTGAAATACAGTCATAGCCTCAGGTACGAAGAACGACAACACCAAAGCTAACGTAAAGCGCAATGCCTTTGCCTTGTCGGCCAAGGAAGCGATCAAATCAAAATAGTGCCTAACCAGAGAGATGCACTCTACCCTCCGTGATGCACTGAGATAGCCACGTTTCAGCGAGTGCGAGTATATCGAGGAAGCATCTAGGAGACCTAGCTAGTAGGTTTTATTCCTTAGGCAGCGCACATTGCTGAGCATTAGGTCAAGGCTTTCGCAAACATCAAACCTGCATCGTGCGTTAACAGAGCAGGCAATGGCAGGGCGGAAAATGCTTGCCGGCTGACTACGTACAAACTCACCGACCGGACAGCCCCTTCACCAAACGCTGTCCTGTGGTTGAAGTCCTTCCACGCCACGTTCAGCATTAACCTATCCGGCGGCAGGTCCGGCTGGACACCAAAATTAGTACCACTCCGTTTAAAATCTGCCACACACCGTTAAGTGACCCCGGGGTGTATACCGCTACACGAAGCAAGCGCCGTACATGCTTTTGCGCGCAATCCGGCACGTTATCCAGGATGGTCAGTTTCCTGACGTCAACACCGAGAAGTGAAGGCCGCAGAACCTTCGTTAGGCACATTTCAAACCATTGCAGTACGGCCCACTGACGTTCAGCAGCAAGTGCGGCAGTGGATGACACTGCGTTACCGAACCTCACGCTGTTATCCATGTATGAACAAGCGTTTTTGACATTATAGTGGGTACCACCGGCTGCCCAATGATGTTCAGCTGCCCGTTTGGCTTCAGCAAACGGTCATCGCTAGAGACCACAAGTGTCTCTATCACCCAGTCAATATTACGATTGACGGTGGCTAACGCACTGGCGACTGCCGTGGCTGAATACACCAAACGTTGCTGCCTCGACCGTGGAAACCAAGGCGACTGGGTCGGCGTCCACAAAAGCGCGCAGCCAAATGCAGTGTCGCTGGTAAATAACATTGCGTACGGATTGGAAGTCAGATCGGCGTACTGGTAACCATACTTCTGGTTGCAGTCGTCCCACCGCATACCGCCAGAATCGTCAGTCGCCAGAACAGCAAACCTTGGACTCACACAAGCGGTATAAGCCTCTACGCACGCATAGGTGCATAACGCGTCAAACGTTATAAAGGGGAAAGCAGCAGAATCGCAGCACTTTTACGTAGTCCAACTACTAACCCCTAAGGTAAAACGTAGAAAAATGTGTAATTAGACAAACTGAAAACTCCACCGATCAGTGTTACATAAACACTCGGTACACCACCAATCGAATTGGCCAAAGTTGCTTTGGAGCACCTAGAATCAGTCGTCAATACTTGTTTACTGTGTTTAAGCACACACTGTTATCCACAATATTTCCGCTAAAATAATCCATTAGTATGGCACGCATGAACTTACACGTACAGCATCGAGGCCAGTAACAAAACAGCTTGTTCTGCATTCTCTTATTCAAAACCATCCGTGCATGCAATATATCTTGTACCGCTTCCCAAGGGAGGCATCACGCTTAGAATGCACGCGGCGGAAATCCACATACTAATGCGGGAAACCCTCCGGCTGCAGTGTCACCAGCTAATACTTGAAAAGCTGCATGACGATAAGAACTCATTATTGTGCATCGCATCCTCCACTTCCTCAGCGCCTTTGTAGCCAGCACAAACCATACAACCAAACAGCAGCGGCATCCAACATGGCGAGCGGTTATCGAAAATGCCTGGTCGCTTTAGCTCCACTATAAATTATGCGCCATATGGGGAAATGCCCGCATACGCTACTCAAATGCAATTGCTTCCTTCTAAGGTCAACGTTCCGTATTAATGTGTTCCATCCTTATTTGCGCGAGGACAAACCGTTTGGGTAGCGTTCCCAAACACAAGGCCCCCATACGGCTACTTTTTCTTATACCAATTAGCCAGTCTCGTCGTGCCCGATGTAGGTCAACATGGACGTACTGTAAGAGAGGTTTAAACAAGCAAGAATAGTGCACGCTTGGTCACCTTCGATATAGTAAACAAATATAATAGTTATCTTTTGGGGCGCTACACATTCGGTGCCTATCTTCAGAAACTCATCGAACATCGATGGCTACCTCTAGATTTCTTCTCGAAACGTTTAAAACCTGCCGAATTGCGTTAGGAGGCCTTGAGTATGGAGCTAATAGCCATCTACCTATGTAGCAGACATTTCCGTCACTATCTCGAAGGTCGACGTTTTACGGTATTAACTGACCACAAGCCATTGATCTATGCAATCAGTGGCGCAACAAGCTGGTAATATCCGTGGTAAAATAGACACCTAGGCCACGGTACTCATGTTATGAATGACGTGCAACGTTTCACTGTCCCCAGTTCCATCGCGGATGCGCTTACACGCATTCATCGGATCGGCGTATCGCCTAGCGCCAACATCGACTTAGTCGCCGTGCGTGCTGCCCAACAAGCTGATCAAGACTTTGACAAGCTACAACACAAAGCCTCTTAGAAACTACGCTAACTTCCACTAGCTTCATCTGAGGGGCTATACTTTGTGACTTCATACAAACTTCCTTCCGCCCGGTAGTTTCTACGACCATTTGCCGAACTGTTTCAAACTTTTATATCATCAGATTCATCCCTACATACGTGCTTCACAGAAGCTAATAATAGAACTCTTCGCATAATCCAAAATCAAACGCAAATTCTGCCCTTGGACACGCAAAAGTTTATAGTGTCAGCGCGCCTATGTATACAAATACCGCAAAAGTCTGCTCGATACTTTTCCGACACCTTATGGTCGTTTTCCTTAGTCCCTGTCGATTTATTCGGATACTTGCCACCATAAAATTCTTCGCTTACCTCCTCACCTACGCCGATCGATTCACCCGTTGGCCAGAAGCAATTCTAGTAGCCAAACGCAGAACTACGACCATTACACATGTCTTCGTAGAATGCTGGTTAAGTCAACTTGGTTGCCCGAGCACCGTCAGCACCGACAGTGAGACACACTTTGACGGATGCTTCAGTAAACGCCTCAACGTCCTCTGTTGTCAGCACGACCAAAGTACCGCATACTACTCCGCAGCAAATGGGGTGATAGATAGGTTCCACCGACAACTCAAAGCATCACCCTGCGCTTAATCTATCACCTTCTGGCACACCGCACTTCCACTCGTTCTCTTAGTTTTAAGAAAAACGAGTACGGCGGATTTGCACTTTACTCTTCTTCGCTAGCTTTTGGCGAAAACAACGTTTGCCTGGTGAACGTGTGTCACCATAGGCTTCAAATAAATTTGACTATGCAGCTTGCCAATCTCATCACGTGCGAGTTTCAGTCTGTGCAACCCAGATGGCAGCGCTTGCGTACAATGGTGGATGCACGGCTGGTTAATTGCACGCACGTTTTGGTTCCCACTGACAATGTACGCCGGCCACTTCAATCTCCCTATTCTCTCTCGTGCCATGTGGTACGCGCTAAGAAGCGAGCGATATAACACGTTTGCCTTTGGCGACAACGGTAAGACGGTGACGATCAACCCTGCTCGACTGAAGCCAGCATTCATCAACAAGTCTAACGTTTGGTTGCAGCAGGCACCAGCATAGCTATGGCCATGACTCCAGGGCAGTCACTCCATTCAAGCGGAAGCGAAAGCCGCAACCGACGTCATTACTGCATGACACACTAGCAACCGGCGCTAGGGAAGTTAAACCCTAGTAAGATTTTCCGCTTTCGTTAGTGTTTGCAACTTCTTATAGAGCACTCATTCCATCCTAATAAACGCACACAAAATTTTCCAGTCCACAGAAAGCCAAAATATTTAGTAAATAATAAATAGAACTAAACCTTTTGCAAACCTAAAATCCGCTTTGCACCTTAAGCGCTTTGCCCTTTTGTGTATGGCCATGTATTAACGCTGCCTTTTTCATTTTGCTTACCATATACATCGTCAGTTGGTTGCAACTTCGTTTCACCTTACGCTGGATCCGCGAAATTCAACTGGAAATGGAATAAAGTTCCTGCTCAGGCATCTACGTGAACTTTAGGAAGTGCTCTTGGACAAACATTATTTACCGATTTGACACCGTAGGCAGGACAAGGGTAGGAGTCTTCAAAGTGCCGGCTGCATGGTTCGCCCAAAGCAGTTACATCAGGTGTTACAACCTAGTATCGCAGAAGGCTGGCCCGCGAAGGACATTCTTCATGTAGATGGAGGGACCGATTACACACTCTCTTCTGTAGGTGGGTTAGGTATATATCTGCACCTCTGTATAGTACCGATTCAGTAGCTTCCAGGGGTTGCTTACGCAGGTCTTTGGTGTCAACCAGGTCTACAAGATACGCTTGACCGCGTTGTCGCCGCCCTGAGCCAAGCAGGAGAAGGTGTCTACGCAAAAGACTCTTTTTTTCTTGCTCTGCGCTTTGACAGTTACGTGTATAATGGCTTCCCGTCTAGGAGCCTGTTTAACTAGCGCGTGATAACCTTGTTGCGCCTAAGTTTCATGAGCTTACAATATTAAGCTTTGTTGGCTGCTTTGTCTTGCGTGCTATAGCTGCATACCATATTTCTTCGGCTGACTCAGAGCGTTGCTACCAGGTCGTCGGGGTGTAACGTTACGAAGCGATAGTTATAACAAAATGGCGACGGGTTGCTTCTAACCATGATTGTGTACGACGGTTTTGTTACTGTTTCAAGATCAACTCAATTCATTATCTGCCTTACAGAACAACTTGCCAGTTTTTCGTTTCATCAGGTTACGCTGGAAACACAGTCGTTTGACAACATTGCTTGCAAACTCTCGGAGTTCCTGTACGCTCCTGGCACTCATGGTACCTTTTCTACTTGGTATAAATGGCACAAGTACCTATTCACTGCTGTCCTGTCTTGCCAGGATGACGCGTGAAAGGTTTAGCTACTTTTGCTTAAACTGGACTCGGTCGAGCGCCAACGGTATACCAACTTTAAAATGCCAAAGAACGTTCGCGTCCTTAACTTTGTCGAGATGGTTCGCACGTTGTCACCGATATTTGGCAAACAGTCCTCGCTGTTCAGCACCCGGTTGTAATGTCTGCAGCTGGCCCAGACGGAGGTCGATGATTTCTTCACCTAAGCGGGCATGGTCCATCAGAAAGGCAAACGATTCCAAATTGGCTCCCACACAGAGGAGCCGTTCAGGTGTCTGGTTTTAATTTCTGTACGTCACTCCGGCCAAGATGCCGACAGCCGCAAGCGCCTACTCTACAAGTTGCAGCACGATAACGCAATCATACTCCAGAACTTGATTGAGGTGTGACAACTTCTAGTCATTCTGGCACTTGACTCCGCGAGGATACGGAATCCTCCCGCACTTTGTTCGGTCCATGCAGTCGCGGCTCTAATGCCGCAAACGTCTGGGTGGCCTACCCAAACCGTCGGAGCGGCATCCCTACTCTATGCTTGCCGATTCAACGGTACCTGGCACTTGCACGGGGACCGTAACTTTTGCCAGCACCGATGCCAGTGTTGTGACAAGGTAGGACACTGTGATGACTACTGCAATCCCACGACGCACATGGGATCAAAATTGGACTAGCTCCTACTTGCAGCTCGGTACCATTCAAGGGGTCAAACCGGGTCTGGCCCTCACCCGCAGTCAAACGACGTTGTCACGATCCAAACCTAGGTCCAAAGCTGCGCCGGCTGGCAGCTCCATGAGCTTGCCCGCACACTTCCAAGTTGTCGCTGACCGCAGGAAGTTCGTCGGCGTCCTGATCAATGAACAACTTGGATTGCAGTTGAACGCTGCTTCGAACATCATGCTCATCTCTCTGAAACGCTGGCGATCCCTAGGCAAACCACCGCTCGACGCAACCCTTCTATCCGTCACCAGCGCATGTGGTGTCCACGTGCAGTTAACTGGGCAGCTGCAGGGCTCCGTTTCTTTTCAAAGCATCACGTTAGACGGGCTATGCGCCATCACAAAGACGAAGCACAGGCTGTTTACGCTTTATTCGCTCGATCACCTTGGCTAGGCCCATCTGCCACTTCGGAGCATTTGCGGCGCCGCACAACACCAAGCAGTATCAAACGACTAAACAGGTGACCTCAACTGGCAGTTCGTTCAAGTGTTCCAGGATGGCGTTGGCCGCTGTCCACGCACTCGAGTCGTGTTGCAGCATGGCCCTGGAGCTCAAATGGTATTCCGGCCAAAAAGGCCGGTCCCATACGCAACCATAACATTGGTCGATGCGGAATTCAAGCGATTAAAACGCATGGGTGTCCTGGTACTTGTTTTCTACTCTGCTTGGGCAACCCCAAACGTTTTGGTCAAGAAATCGAGTGGAACCCTCCGTATCTGTGCAGATTGCTTCACTGACCTCAACGTTGCGCCTGAGAGAAACTGCCGCTCCTTGCCACCTCCAGCCGACCTTTTTACAATGCATAATGATGACACGTGCTTGCCCAAGCTCGACCTGGTAGATGCCAACATACAGATCGAAGTTGCTCATGAGTCGCGACAGCTTTAGATGATCAAAACCCACCGCGGTCTCCACCAGTACACCGGAGTACTGTTTGAAGTCAAGGATGCCTCAGCCAATTTCCTGCGGACCACGGACGCCATGAACCAGGTACGACCGTGTACCATGATAAACTCCTCATTATTGTTGGTAACCCAGAAGAAGTGAGAGAACGTCTGGTCTCTGTCTTTGAACGGATTCAGGACGATGGCCTTCGCCTTACGGCTGATACCTGTCAAATGTTCATTCGGTTGTCCAACTATCGGCTTTTTCTTTGATGCTAAATGCCGTCATCCTGACCCCGAACTGTCTGAGCACTTCAAAATATGCCGTCACCCAAGGATGTGCAACAACTGCGGTCATTCCTTGTCAACAACAGCTACTACATTGTATTCTTACCATCGTTGCGCGATATTCGGGTTCCGTTCCAGCTACTGCTGCAAAAAGACGTACCTTGGCACTGGTCCCCCGCTTGTGTGAAGACCTTCGTTCGTCTGGTATCTGCTGAGTTCTGACCTACCGCTTATCCACTATCAACCATCCTCGCCGATTTTGGTATTTGCAGACGCCTCTACATACGGGGCGGTGCAGCTCTATCCCATCGCTCCTAAAGTAGTTCCAAAAATGCCGTTCCTCTTGCCTCACCTACACTAACGCCTGCGGAGCAGCACTGCTGTTAGATTTAGAAGGAAGCCCTGGCAATAGTGTTGCCATTACCAAGTTTCACAATATGTTGTATGGCTGGCGGTTCACGCTACTGACTTATCACAAGCCACTACTTTTAATCTTCGATTCAAGGAAGAGAATTCCCGCATACTCGGCTAGCCAATTTTGGCCTTGGGCTAGCTTGTCTCTCGGTTTCGACTTCGCAATCCGCTACTGTCGTACTAAGAAATTCGGTCAAGCTGACCCATTCTCTCGCCTCAGTTATAAACATCTTACAGAAGAAGACGCGGTGAGCGCCGCCGTTACCGTCGAGGACGACGTTCGTCATCAAGTCCAGAATGCTGTTCGCAGTCTCACCGTTACTGCCGCCGAACTGCGTTGCGCAACTGTTCAAGACCATATCTGGCAAAAGGCCGTCACCTAAGTTCAGACGCGCAGGCCAATCCCTGCCATTTCTCTTGAACTAAAACAATTGTATTAAACCCGCGATTCCTTATTACTAGTTTATTCTTGCCTCAGGCATGCGGACCTAGTTGTCATTCGTTCATGCCTTCGTCAAGCTCTACACCGCCATCGCCATTCTGCTTACGCCGGTATGCACAGAATAAAGGTACGCGCCCGCAGTTTTGTGTGCAGGTCTGGCGCTGACAATAACATCTAAGATTTGGTTCGCTGCTCTACAACTTGTCAACAAACACCCACCACACAAACCGCCAGTTCCTTGGCAACAGCCAGAGAAACCGCGGCTTTGCGAACACATCGACTACACTGGTCCGAGCAATGGCATTTCCTACCACGCCTTGGTCAACTGTTATTCCAAATAGCCTGAAGTGGTCACCGTCAACCGACCAGTGCCCTCCCCAACTCCGGGTTGTCTACAGCGAATATTCAGTCAGCATGGGCTCCCCGAGTACTTAGGGTCCGTCAGTGGCACCCACTACTTCGTCCATGTTCATAGACTTTGTCGCCGGCATGGAATCAGATCCCTACGCTAACCGCGCTATCATCCCCAGTCTAAAGATCAACCGGAGAGGTTTTCCGATAACTTCAAGTGGGCACGCCTAGAGTCACGCAGTGAGGTGATCGTACATGCATGCTTTCAAGTGCTGCTGCTCTCTAACCAGTCCACACCAATTTCAAACACTCCAGGCTGACAGGCTCTGGCTAAAGCAATGGTAAATAAATAAACAAAGTTGTATGCTCGGGGTTGCACCTGGCATGCTAAAAAGCATGAGCAAATATGTACAAGCAGACCTGCGACCACGAAAATCCACACCACATTGGTCTTGACTTTACAAGTGAGCAACTGCGTGAGCTCCAAGAAACAGTATAAGGTTGTGCTAAGTGTTCGACCACACAATTGTTTCAGTGTTTAAACGGCTCGTTAATGCAAACACATAAGTGTCAATAATCACGTAACGTGATACAGGAATTTCTTCCAAGTAAACGTTGTTCTAGACTGAAGCTGATCTATGGCGCTGTTACTCGCAGTCGCCTGCTATCCGTTTCTCTACTCTAGCGTATGCTGCAGTAGCGGCGTAGTCGCAGCACCGTTACCCCTTAAAACCTAGTGCACAATAAATAATTTATAGGCATATTATGTCATGCTTCCTGGCTATCTTACTGCCACTTCAGTTTTACCCAACTGTGTGCAAATGTGGTGTTGCGATTGTTTAAATGGTTTGCATGCAAGTTACGCCTTAGGAACGATATTTTCCAGTTCTTAAGTCATGGTGCCTGATTTCCGGAGCCGCATCCTTGGGCGCTCTTTTGTCAGTTTTGATGAGATTAACGGTTTGTTTTCAGTCTTTATGGTACATCACAACGTCAAGTTCGTACACTACAGCGGCAGCAAGTGTAACATGTTGCGGGTAAGGAATGACTGAGGCATTTATCGAAGTGCACGCTGCGTACGTATTAAAGCAAACAGTGCAGGAATGAGTCATGTTTAGTACGCTTCTGCTTTTATTGTTCTAAATCGTTTAGCTCACTTGCTACTAACTGCAAAGCTTGCACGCATCTCATCAGAACTGGATGCTAGCCAAAAGTCACCAACTTTAAGATGCTTCACAAGCAACCAGTTCAACGCTTTCTATTCACGCGAAACCCTGTCAACCGCCGTCTGACGGACAATGAGTTCAGTTAATCCGTGGATCTCCTCCGTTACAGCCCACCAACAAGCGACAGCAAACAATTCGTCGAGCTTCAGTTCGGAGAGCACATTACTAACGTCAACCTTCGCAAAGTTCGTCGTATAATGTGACCTGGCGTTGTGTGTAAGCTTATGTTTATGCCTATAATACCTGTGGTAAATTTAATCAGGTTATCAAGCCTATGGAGGAAGACGGCGTGGCTCGAACTATTTCAGAGAAAGGTCTATGTAAACACATATGTTGTGCTCAGCGACCACCAATATTTCTATACCGCCGATTCTCCCAAGTCGTTTGTGTAGACGCCACTCACGGAACTAACCGTTTGCAGTAAGAATTGATAGAAGCACCACCCCTTGCTTGCAGTTTTAAAATATACCAGTATTTATAAGTAACGGGACGGGCTACGGCCGGCCAATATTTTTATGCGTTTCTGCGTCTGGAAACTTACTCACCTTTGCTTATTTTTTCGGAGCTTTTCGGGGTATTATGGATAATGCTGTTCACGTCATCACAACTAGCATGGTAAAATGGCAGCTCATTTAATTGCAGCGCGCGCGGTTATTCAATGCAACATTTCGTTGTGCTACTTTCACATCCGCCAGGTCATCAGAAAAAAGCAAGTAATATATCTCCGTTAACTGCTGTAGACAAACATTAACTGGCCGTGTTATCTATTTCATCGCATGGCAACGTCTGGTACGGCGACTGAGTGCAATCTCTTGCGATATGTGGTAATGCTGTTTTAGATTTCCGCAAGTATTGAAGCCCATTCAACGAACAAGCCCCCGGTTGGTTCGCTACCTTACTTGGCATTGATTGTACACTAACCCTCGTGTTCAAAACGCGCCCAAGCTGGACTGGCGCACTTTGAAAATATAACTAACAGCCGTGTTGAGTACGCCAGCGCGGTTGAAACAGGTTATCCATTCACTGGATGGACTTGTTGCATCGGTTCGCGGCGTCTGGGAGCACTCAGAAGTTTTCCTGAACGAGTCCCGGACGCATGCGGCGATTTTCGGTGACAGACAGCAGCTATTAGAAGGCAGCGCACACGTTCATCGCGTTGTTTGCCATTATCTACCATGCAGGTAGCCTAGTGCTGCACCATTTAGCACAAACCGTGTTACAAACAATTTACTCAGATCTTGTAGATGGAGTGGAATGTGAATAATGCTTGCTGACACCTCCATAATTTCTGATATCTCACCAGGGATGCCGCTTCAGTATAGCTTACTGCTTGTAATCATACACCTGTACTTTTTATGAAGCCATGTGACTGCTGTGTGTGCAAGTAATGATAGCATACAAGCAGAACGTGAACCCGACAAGTAAGTCGTTCATGGTGGGTGCATCAATTTACTGTTCAAACTCCTATTTGCATCCGCTGGCTGGCGGACCACACCCTAGCGGCAGAGTTCATGCAGTGGCAGACGTTAAACGTTCCTGTTACGATGCCAACCAGGTTTAAAATCGCACAGCTTGTCGATCGTATGAGAAGTGCTGAAGAGAGTTATCCATCCGGATTTTCGGAACTGTACCAAGAGCTTCTGCGAAGTACCAAGGATGTAAATGGTGATCCTTCCGGAATCCAACGTATAAAGGAACAACCGTGTCGGCCAAAAACTACTGCATCCTCAAATTTGTAGTTCACATGCCTCAAGCCTGTTGTACTCGATGCTGTTCGCAGTGCACATAAACGGATATTTTACTATCGGAAGTGTCTGCGTGTGTAACCAGGAGCCCATTGTACGATTTTTGTCAACGCTCTACAAATGGCAGCTGTGCCCAGGAAGACAGGGTTTTGCCGTAGTGCCGGTAAGAAAAACACTTTTCCCTTCGCTATTTAGCTATTGGCCTTTCACTTTCACCGGAATTCACAGTGTTCTGACCCATCAACCTGCTCCGCCAATGAGGGTAAGGGACAACTTGGTATAAACCTTTCCTGCGTGGGCAGTCAGTATGATGTTCCCGCAGAGCCGTTTACAAGTCAGCAAACCCTACCCAGACATATGTAACCTGCACTTGGTACTGATGACATTTTTCCTTAACATTCATCGACGGGTTGTCGAAAGGGAGCCGCTGGGTTCCCGCAACTAGTGGCGTTGTGCAGAAGGCACTGCCAGAGCAAGCTACTTTGCACAAGTTAAGTTCCCCAATTTTACGGTATTGTGGACTCAACGTGGATGCATGCCCAGTAAAGAAAACGCTGGGAGGAAAACACTTGCCTATGTAGAAATTGTCATTCAGTTGCCGGACAGTAGGCTGTACATTCACACTACTTTATATTTTAGCCGATGAATACGACTTTGGGTGATGATACTCTCATGGGACCTGCGCGTCCAAAGCATATATTTAGTAAACAACGCTGAACCTTTACTCATGCTGCTTTCTGCTCAATACAAATCATAGCTGTTTTTGCGGCTTCTGTGCACCTTCGGGCTTAAAGTGTTTCTAACAAGTAACTGGAGTGGCGGCAGGTTCGGTAGCAAGGTAATATGACCCAGGTGGGTTGAGATAGCACACGGTACCAGGGCTCAAGCTCGTAGTCTATAGGCTCCATCAGTAGCACCTTTCGTGTCAAAGTAATAAGAACTACGCCGGGTGCACCGTGCACGGGCTCCAAGGATGGTTATCTTGGGCTAGTGGCTCCATCAGTGGCACCTTTGATGCCAATATAACAGGAATCAGGTGGTTTGTAATAGCACAAGCACCAGGGCGCGTGCTCCTAGTATTTATGCTTCAGCAATAGCCCATTTGCTGCCAATGTAATAGGCCCCAGTTTGATTTAATGGCACTGGACTCCGAGGATTGTGCTCGTAGTATAGTGGCTCCGCTAGTGGTACATCCACGGAATGTGGTGGGGTTGCGTCCGATTAAACCTTCTGGTTAACTAAAATCCAACCCGGAGCCTTCTGGGTTTAACCAAATTCCAGTTGTGACCTCGATTTGAACTGTTTGCATTGCATTGAACGAATGCCTGCAACCTTGATCTATCTCATCACTCAAAGTGCGCCCAGTGAACATCAGGCCACCGTGAAGTTGGCGATAATCCATGGTAGCATGGTTAATCCACGGTTCACCCATTGAAGCCTGAGATGAAAACGCAAGTCCCTTACATCCAAGTGGCTTTCCGTTCCCAGCCGTTGGACCTTCTCAATGAGGTCAAATTTGCACTGGGTGAGAGCGAAGACGGAGGTAATCCGTATTCGAGGATGGTGCGCACATGGGAAGCAAACAGGTGGCGGAAGATATCCGGAGTCAAACGCAAACTGCTCTTCGTATAGCACATGACATCCTGTTGGCAGCAGCAACACTACGTAACGTGTCCTGCGTAGTCCGTAGATCAGATGGCATCAACACGCCGGTTATTAGTAAGAATGGACGTTCTAAGCAATGCCCGACCAACGTTGAACCCCGAGAGCCTCAGGAGCACAGATGAGGAAGACCGAGCAATCATCGCACTTTACGGGCCATCGCCAGTTTTATGACAATACATGCAACGTATCAAGTGTAACCTGTAATCGGTTCGCACCGTCAAGACAGGATATCTCCATCCCAACTTCAGGTCGTCAGTGTAAATCAAGCATTTTACCTGAATTTCCGATGGGAGATCATTGTTGATCCGCTTGTAAATTTCTGGGCCAAGGACTGATCCCCGCGGAAAACCGCTGGTCACGAGCAAAGAAGCGGAGTGAGTCTCGTTCGCGTCGACTCGCATTGTTTGCTCGTCCAAGAACTCAGCCATCCAGGAGAAGAACGTTCCTAGTAACACCGATTCTTCGTATTTTATAAAGTGCTCGTTCATGAGGAACCCAGTCAAATGCCTTGCTGAAGTCAACGAATATACCATTCAGACATTTCCCAGCGTCTAGTGGTTTTGCTCAGCTTTCACGATCCACAAGGATATTTGAAGAACTGGAGCCTGCTTGCCGAAATCCCTGCTGCGCACAAGTGGTGGCGTTTAGGTTCGCGAGGTGGAGAAGTAGTGCCCCGTTGAGAATCCTCTCTATTACCTTGCACGCTATTGAGGTTAAACGGATAAGTCCATAAGTAGCAGGACTTTAACGATCCCCTCCTTTGTGTGTAGGTTTAACAATCCGCACTTTCCAAGCAATTGGGAGCCGCCTTACTTCAAGGGAATTGCGAGGTACCCAGCAGAAGGGAGCGAGAATATAATCGCCCCAGCCTTGAGGAACAGCAACGGCAACCCAGCAGGACCCTCGCGAACTCGGATGTAATTCGCAAGTGCCTTTGACAACGACAACAGCGCTTATTTCTGCATGCGCCAACGAAGAAGGGAGTAATGGCACCGCATCGCTGGGAAACGGCGACTCCATCGAGTAAACAGGTCGATATTGCATGTCTAGGTGACTGGCTTTCGCAGCGTCATTGTTACGTAAACTGGTGTACGTTAAGGGATAAGAAGCAGAAATATGATGGCCTGCTCTAGTACTTCTCTTCAGGTAAGAGAAGAGTGGCTTGGGTGTCGTCCTATATTGCGCAGACAAAGTGAATTCGTAGTTATGCCGTTTCTCACGTTTTTTCACGTTGCAGATATTCCTGGCCACTTTATATTCCGGATAGTCAGACGCGGGTTGAGTAAGCCTGCACCGAACCCACAGTTTTCGTCTTTGTTCATTATGCCCCGCAGTCCCCGATCAACCCTTGATGGACTTCTGGCAATAGGGTTTTGTAGGCAGGAACGAGCTGCTCCACGAGCGAAACCATTTTGGAGTACAAAAGTTCGCACTGGTTGTCCAGGTCCAATGGTTCGGGTATATTTCAGTTCACAGTACTTGCGGCCTTTTGAAGGTGTTGGGGATCAACGCGCCTTGAATTTCTGCAAAGGCGGCCTTGGTTGTGGAGAGTAAGGCGCCGAGTCCAGTGGAATGAAACCACACAGTGAACACTTTCACCAATTGGCTGATGAACGGCTAGGCCGGTGCCGTCCGATTGTGCGTGTGAGAATACGAGGTCAAGAATATTAAGTGCTTGTCCTGTCCAGTGGCGCGACGAGTTCAGTTTAAGGATAAGTGTCAGTTAGTATATTTCGGATCCGTAGCGCCCAAAAAGTTAACCTATCTTTCATATACTATTTATTGTTGACCAATTGTACATTATGGTTAATTGTTTTAACCTTCATTACAACCGGCTGGACGTTCGACCGCCTTGTAACTTTTCGCGGATTGGAACGGAATGGCAAGCGAAATGGTTGTTCTAATAGACCGCCATTGTTACCCTGTTACTTTCTGTTTAATAACAGGTGTGTACGAACAGAACAGCGTTGAACGCCTGGAATAAACCCTTGTCCCCTTGAATTCTAACCTACGAACCGGTTGTTTATATATATACTTGCCCCATGCTGAGGCAGATGTTGCATCTTTGTTGCTTCTTCACCGCAGTTAAGCTAAACCACCTTACACTTTATCTACGTATTTAAGCTGAATAAATTTCATTCCACTTTATTTGCTTTTTCTGGCCACTTGAATAATCTTCTATTAGCTGGAATTTTGTTAAGGCTAATTGCGCTTTTCCTCAGTAACTTTTCGCGTTTGTAGCATTTGTAACTACCTTGTAAAGGCTTCTTACTTATGGCGGAATTCGTTGCTTACCAACTTACTTCATACGGTAATTTAGCGAGAAGTTATACCACCGTATGTATTCATTATTGGGTTTATTTTTTTCATCTTGTCTTTTCAAGTGAATGCCTGTTACCTGATATCCCCTGTGTAGCCTTGCTTGATGTGTATGTAGAAAAGGTGCCTACCTGTCTATTGCCCACCACCTTATTCCTACTGGCTCCGGGAGACATTTGGTCTTTGCTGGAGGGGACGGGTTGCACGGTCCTTGTGTCCGTTCTAGGCTCAAATTGCGGTTCCATGCACTCAGTGTGAAGCGGACTACAGTCCAGCCACCGCCTTGTGTGCGCTTGATTCCCAAATACAGCGTGCTTGTGTTTGACTGTGAATGAGCGTGAGCCGGCCCTGTTATTGAAACGTGACTCCCATTCACATAAATAAATAAATGAATAAATGGATATATTTCTAGACCCGCTAGAGGCTGCACCCTAAAGGGTTCAGATCAATGCTTACATCAATCCGATGCTCTTGCATGGAAGTAGGCAAAATATAAATATATGTTCATCGTTAGCAATTACAAATGCATTGGCATTGTTTGGTATACAGCTACTGGGTCGCAGGCGCCAACCTTGACATTTTTCGGGGTTCCTTCGGGCGATATTGGGCTCCTTGTTCTTTTGTTGTGAAAACTTCGCGGAGGTGTAGTTGTGCCTTTTCTCCTTGGAACAGGATCCAATTCGCCACAAGTTCACTTTAAATTGATCGCACATTAATTGGCCACTCAGTTGCCCCAATTGTTTTTGCGCACATGGAAGAAATGAGTGGTGGGATTGTAAGGCATACGGAAAGTTAAGAGCAATTCCGATAAATGCAGACAAAAATAGAAACAGTTTGTTAAGAGAAACTAAAGCTGCGTGCTATAGTAGAAAAATACCAATTAACAAAAAATATAGCCCTACTTTTCTTACGCTGATATTGCTTTCTGGCGCAAAATTTCAACCTGAGTTATTCTCAGATAAAAGAAAAAGCCTTTCTACAGCTAGAATACCGCGTAAAGTAGCAAAACATTACACTGGTCCGGACCAGCTTTAGCGGCTGAATACGTTGAATGTTAAAGCAACACAATACGTGCAGTAGTTTGCGAGTTATTTGCAATTAAATGATGGTCTACGAATAAGGTCATTTTTATTTTTCGCTAAATATGGCTTTCTGCTTTGCAAGCAGATAGCAGAAAAAAGAAACGAAAATGTAAAAAGTAGGGAAGTGGCGTATGTTCTAGCTAGGCATAGATATCCAGAAATGCTCTAATTAGCCCGTAATACTCTGCGACAACTACGGACTGAGCAGGTGGCCGAAAAGTAAAATTTGCAGGACTTTTCCTTCCGGTTTAAACTGGATATGTTGTGTGTGGTTAAAGCTGTAGTTGGTACAGCGCAAGCCAGCCATGGTCCCTTTGAAGCCGCAGCTTCCTAGGGCTGGCCACAGTGACAGGCAAATCCGAAACCGGATGCCTCCAACCATATTTCCCCTCTAGGAATCATTGTACTGGTATCGGTTTCCCTACAATCGTTGTGTCTTAGCTCGTGCTCTTCATCGTGTCGTGATTCGGTATTGACTGACCGTGCGACAGCGTGTGACCGTCTCTGGAGTGTAACGTAGCCGGTATCTTATTCGATGCGACTAAAGCTTGACTTCCCGCTCTTTCATCGTCCCACCGTCCGTTATCCCTCATCACCCACCTCATTTAAATTTTTAACTTCGCGCGTGGGCGTACCGTTATGGATGAGGGTGAGTTTACTCCACCGGAGATAAAATCACCATTGCGTAACAATGCGCACGATTCTGTATCGGATATTCGCCCGTCGATGAGGCAACCGTCCGTTTTCTATCCCGGAGTTGACTTTGCTTACTGGGAGTACCAGGTGGCAACTCACTTGTCAAGCCTTTCTGTAAAACACGCTAGCAAATTTGTTCTGGGTTTTTGGGCGAAAAGCTGTCCGTTTTATTTCAGCAGTCCTTGTCTCCCCTAGCTCGTCTCTGAACGTTGGAACCCTTTACGCAGCTTAGTTGCTAAGACAGAACCATCGACCCTCCACAATGCGTAAAGGAACGTTTGCTGTTCGTACGCAACCACCAAGGGAAAGCTTGGATCCTTGTTAAGGTGCGCTTTTACCTTAGCATTGAAAGCCTTCCCCGAGTTCCAATCCGCTGATTGCAAACCGTGGCCCCGTGAGCGTATCTGAATGGGGTCACAATACAAATCACCACGAAATGCACGCTTCTGTATGCTTCCGTGTACCAGTTTAAAGATACTTACAAGTCACGGTGTCAAGATTCGCTGGATTTGTCAAAAAACGAGGATGGTTAGACTGGGCTAGACAAATATTTAGCCCTTCAAACGGCCTAACAAACGCGTTTGAACCACGAACGGAAATCCCTATCCCTTTCAACGCAAGCGAATCAAAACTTTTAGCACTCATGGCGGTTTGGGAGACAGGTGCAGCACTGTGGACACAACCCGCCATTCTAGCCACGAAGACCCCGGGGTAAGTCTAACGTTCTGGTATCTGCTGTCATTTTGAGGCATTGATTAAACCTTTGACCGCCTTAAGCAGCCTTAGTGGTTCTAGTAATGGGTTTTTGCTTGATACCGAGGCATCATGTTTCAATTACGAATGGAGACGGCCAATCGGCTTGGAGAGCAACCATTTTTCCAAGAGACGTCCGCTTGTGGTAATAGCTACTGGTGCCACATTACCCGTCGAGCTTACATTACAAGCCCAAGTGCGTCTCGAGGAGATTGTCGCTACCAATGAAGTTATTGTTGTTTGCCACCTAATTTGGGACGCCACCTTGGGCATGGAGTTCCTAGCCAAACACGGGTCCCTTTCACCATTCCAATGGGCCTCTGGCATCCAACCAGTCAAACAA
This sequence comes from Dicrocoelium dendriticum, assembly GCA_944474145.2. Lineage (NCBI taxonomy): Eukaryota > Metazoa > Platyhelminthes > Trematoda > Plagiorchiida > Dicrocoeliidae > Dicrocoelium > Dicrocoelium dendriticum. Next base: position 110,422,190 of record OX104063.1, on the reverse strand, counting down.
CGCAGAACACGCTGCTCAGTTACCTACGTGCAGTTACTTAAAAGCCAGCCGCCCAGTGCCTCCTCCGTTTGAATCTGATGTAATCGAACATTTACGTCTCGATAAGTCCACCGGTGCAGAACAAAATTTGCCTCTCTATGCTCTTTTAAGGGAGTATGCAGATCTTTCCAGCTATGGTGAGTTAGGTCGTACCAGGATTATTAAACGGGCGATTCCATCCGTCAACCGGCTTGCAGCGTACCCACTCACTACCAACCTGAACTGAACAGTATGATTCGTGGCGTGTTAGACAAGCGGGTTATTCATCCTGCGGCGTTACACTGTGCCTCGCTGATAGTCCTGCTTTAGAGAATGCTGGTTCCTCACAATTATGCGTAGACTACCGCAAATGAAACGAAGCCACGCGCAAAGACCACTACCCAATTCCTCGTATTGACGTCCCGTTAGATGTTCTTCGTGGTGCATGATGTTTCACGGCGCTAGACCCAGCCTCAGGATACTGGCAGGTAGAAGTTCAACTAGCTGATCAGGGTACAACAGCTTTCATTGTGCCCTCGAATTGTGCGCGTTCGACTGGGTTCGACCCACGCCCAGCTACGTTTCAGCGGTTGTTGTATAAACTTCTGGAAGGTCTTGTAGCTAAAGATTGGTTGCTTTATATGGATGATATACTTTTATACTACAGATCGACCGAGGAGCACAACTGTCGGTTGCGATCGGTTGCGGCAAGTTTGCGTCTTATAGAACCCAAATTCAAGCCTTGATATTGCATTTTATGCAAAGATAAATAAATTTCTTGGATCACGTGGTCAAATCGGATGGCATTAAAACGGACCCAGACCAATTTGTAAAGAAAAATTTTGGCCTAAGCCACAGCGTCTTAAGTATTTACGAAGCATCATCGGACTTGCCTTATATTATCGACGGTTCATTAAAAACATCTTTACTGTCTCCGCGCCTCTACATTGTTTAACCGGGAAAGGGAGAAACATTGTCTGAAACGACGAAGGAGAACGTTTCTTCTTGACGCCAAAAGGGTGCTTTTCGTCGCCACCGGTGGTAGGACTACCACGCACGTTTTAAATGTTCGTATCCCTTATAATTCCGCCACTGTTATTTCTTCCATTGCGCATCCATGATCGTGGTGACTGCGCGGGCCAGAAAAGTTCAAGGAATTTAGAGTGAAATTGTGGTGAAGTGGATCTTGTTCCAAACAAAACGGGTGCAATAACGGCCCTGCTCAACTTGCGCAACTAAATACCAGGGAACTTAATACCGCCCGAAGGAACCAGAAGAATTTCAAGGCGGGCGACTGCGACCCCAACGGCTGTACACCAAACAACGTCAATGCACTTGTAATTGCCAACTAGGAACATACACTCGTATTTTACCTATTTCCAAGCAAGGGCTCAGGATGAATGTAAAGATTACTCGGAACCCTTAAGAGTGCAACCTCTAGCCAGTCTAGATAAATACCTATTAATCCACTACCGACCGCGTCCACACTCCTGCTACCGCCCCTCGAAAGATTTTCAACGTGAATGTCTTACTCATTATGGGAAATAAAAATACAGTTTTATTTAAGAGCTTCCCCGAATCGCAACCTTGTTCCGTTATACGGCACCGCTTTTCGGAACGGGTTTCTATATCGTGGCGGATACTAAGCTTCTGAATGAAGTGATCGCCCAAGAAGCATCTGTCTCTCTTCGGCACTAACTGAACCGGCCCGGCCGGCCCATCGAACTCCGACGAAAGTTCCATGCCAAAAACCGGAGGCTGAGAGAAGCCATCAAAGCCTGTGTACCTGATCTACGCAGCATGACAGAAAAGGCTTTCGCGGAGGCACCGCAGGCAGAACGCGACAAGCGCACCTCATAACAGTTGCTTGAAGGCATTCAAACGCTTCTCTTACGTAGGAATTCCGCCTCCCTCTACATATTGTCTGGACACAGCACCCAAATCAGCAGAGCGGTTGGAGCAAATAGACGCGGCGACGAGAACACAGATCTATTGGTGTGCTGGGGCACAACCCATGCAAACGTGCATCGTTGGTAAAGAGAAGAACTCAAACTACCTTCCGTCGGAGTTTTGGTGCACGAACGACCACCCAGCGACAGTTCGGAGGGCACGCTATCAACCACCAAGACAGGGGATTACTGACCACTTCGCGACAACAGGCCTGTATAAGGTGAGCGCGACTGTTTACCAACCAATATTGTACCCTCTGTTTTTTGTAGAGCGGCTGCTATGTCAACATTAACCTTAGAATTGCGGGTCGGGGAATTTCCACTGATCAATTTGGTTGACATAGATGCGGGCAAAAGATTACTTAAGTACAACCTAATTAAGCAGTTGACAGTTTACATTTGGAACCATGACACTACCGCCTGAGTGCCTCTAACGGCGAGCTCCTCACTGTCCGAGTATCCGTTACTGCGCGGCTAGGTATCACTAATGAAAAGTTTAACGATGAGTTTGTTGTTGCCGATAGAATACCGCTTGCCGCAATCATTTCTATAGATGTGCTGAGCCGTTTGAAATGCTGACTGGATATGGGACATTCTCACCTGATTGCAGATAATTGTACCATGTTACGTAGGCCCTGCAGACATGATGTTCTTGCAGTATTTGCGGTTTATGAAAACACGACAGCGAGCAGTCCGTTACTACGTTTGTCCGGTCTCTGTCCGCTGAAAAGAAGACACGAGAAAGGTGATGTGTTGCGTCAATTCTCAGACGCTTTGGCGTGGTCAGCCGACGACCTACGTCGAACCAACTTGGTGACGCAGCAGGTACTGCAAACGTTACCCCGATTAACTAAATAAATAAATAAATAAACTTTTATTCTCGACAAGGCGAGGCACACCTTTACAGGCATGATCATGTTTAGCTAACATAGTGTGATCAAAAATGTACAAAAAGTACATGTTTGGCATAACAGTGTATGTAAGTGTGTATGCGTACATACGTATGTAATTGTGTATAAATGTATAAATGTAACTTGTGTCTTTGAATGTGCCGCAGCATTTTCGACTGTTTGTTATCCTCAGGAATGTCAGCATAAGCGATTGATATTTGTGGGTTGGATAGCACTTTCCGGATATCCACAGGCCAGTGACTTTAGTTTGTGGCGAGTCACATTCGCCACGTCGCAGTGTTGTTAAGCGGACATTTGTGGCTTTTTATAGGGAGAACGCTTGCCAGGCGAAAACCCACCACGTCCTGGAACACTGCCGCCGAACTATTTGCTGGAACGGGTTAAACCCGAACCACCCAGCTGGCACCACGAGGAGGTTGTTCGGCTAGCCAGCCTCTCTCTTACGACGGATTCCAATCCACGGGCAAGGCGAACTACACTACCTTATTAACGAAATGTTAGACAAGTGGTTAGTACGTCCTCCTACATCCCGTGGGTATCTTGTTTTGTGCTTATGAGGAAAAGGACAGTAGTTTTCGGTTGTGTTGGCCATAGGCGACTAAACCGAGTCACTCGAAGAGACATGTTTCCTCTCCCAAGCTCGATGATCTATTCGGCACACTCAAAGGGTCGGTCTATTTTAGCACGTTAGATCTGGTGTCCGGTTTTTGGCAACTAGGAGTCAAAGTGAGTGACAGAGTTAAGCCAGCCTTTGTAGTTCCTTCATATCTTTCTGCGTTTCAAACCATGCCCTTCGATACATCAAACGCTTCTGCAAATTTTCAACCACTTATGCAGAGTGTTTCATGATCTAATTTCTCACAAGTGTCTTGTTAATATGGAGTACGTCCTCTTAGTTGGCCAACAATGGATGAAATTCTAAACAACCTTGCCGAGGTGTTAACGTGTCGGATCAATGTAGGCCTAAAACTGCCACCAAAGCTTGTCACCAAAAGAAGAAGTTACCTATCTCGGGTACGTCATTTCTAGGGCAGGCTTCCGGATAGATTTTTGCAAGCCAGACCTGGTAAAGAAGTGACAAGCCCATACCAATGTAGAGGAGCTAGGAAGTTTCTTAGGGCGGGCGTCCTACCACGGTCGTTTCAACAATGGGTAATCGGAAGCCACAGACCCGGCAAGCACGCTGTTACAGAAGGGTCGCAGTTTCGGATAGATTGTCGAATGTCAAGTAATCTTCTATCGATTGCGCGAGTCTATGTGCAACCCCTGGGTTAATCTTTTCCGACTTGTCACCACATGCTGGTGAGTATGTTTTGGACACGGATGCCAGTGCTCATGCCATTGGTGCGGTTTTGTCCCAGAAGGGACAGTAGGGCGTTCAGAGCGCGCTTTTTTTACAGTAGTAGAAGCCTTACGTCAAGAGAAGGAAATTATTTTATGACAGGGAGAGAAATGTTGGCATTGGTGTTTTTCACAAAACAAAATCGGCACTACCTGCTAGGAAGCAAATTTATAGCACGGACCAATCACCAATCCTTCAGGTGGTTGCTGAACTGCAGGGAACCTGTAGCTTAGGTTGCTCAATGGCAAGTGCAGCTACAAGCGTACGAGTTAGACAGTTGCCATCGACCTGGGAAACTACCTGACAACGCGGACGCGCTTTGGTGATCCTTTTGCTAGATCACGGAAACTGTCCTTCCTCCATTATGCAACACGCAGCGCTAGTCAACCTACAACAATCCGAAAATGGTCATCGGCAAGAAGCACAGGCTTGGGAGCCAGATATATTACTTCTCTACCACGCACGACGCTCGGGAAGGAACAGACCAGCTCCAAAAGAAATGGAGGAGTAAAGCTGCGAAGCTCAGTGCTTATGGGCAACGTGGGGGAGGCTTGCCACCAAAGAGGGCATGTTGGTCTTGGATTTCGACCCGTGTTACCTAAGGAGGATCCTAGTGCCACAGACGTTAGTTACAACCTCCTGTCTGCACTGCACCAACAGCTGGCTCACGCTGGGATCAATAAAATCTCGTCCGCGGCGCGCCGACGATTCTGCTGGCCGTATCAAAGAAGAAACGTTGTCAACTTCTGCCAAGCTCGCGAAAGAAGCGCGACGTTCAAACACTTGCAAATGACTCCAGGGCACCGCTACGATCCATGACAGCGGGTTCCCAAACGAAGTAGCTGGAGTAGACCACGTTGGTCTGCTACCGGAAAGGCGCGGATGGAATGGCTACATTTTATTTGTGGTAGACTACTTCACCAAATGGTGTGAAGCTGTGCAAAGCGCACAAGTTGATACGGCCACTAGGACAACAGCGATTACTAACCACTGGACTTGCCAATGAGGATCGCCCGTGCTCTTGCATTCCGATGGCGGGTTATGCTTCGAGAGCACACTGGTGCAGGGGATGGGCAGAGCACTCGGGATCGATAAAACGCGAACAACGGCTTACCATCCACAATGGAACGGACGGCTTGGATGCGTGAACCAGTCATTGAAGTCGCCGTTGAAGGCCTTCGTAGAACAGAACATTTACGAGTAGGAGACTTTGTTGACTAAATGCTTATTGGCCTACCGCGTTACGGTCCACTCTTGTACCAGGAAAACGCCGTCGTTCATGTGGAGAGTTGGAGAAGTTCGACTGCCCTCGGATGTCCGATTACCGATATCTCAACCATTGTGCTCTTCGGTGGCAAAAACTGCAGTAAGCTATTTGACTCTGTTCGACGCACACAAGAAGCGACACGCACGCACTTGGCGAATGCTCAACGGCAACAGAAAGAATACTAACATAAGAAGGTTGTTGGTCTCCGGCTGACGACAGACGTTTTCCTATATTTGTACCAGGCAGCTGTATCCAGAATACTAGCGAAGGTGCATCGGGAGTGGGCAGGCTTTTACGTAGTAGACCGAAGAATATCGGATCTGACCTGCTTGATTAGGGACCCAAAGAACTCCACCGGACAGCACCTGGTCGTACAATTTAATCTACTTAAACCCTGTCAACTCGAGACTGATACTTTGAATGAGGAACGCCACAATAAACCATATACAGAAGTAGCCACCAAAGTTGAAGTACACAAGGGATTTTGACGTTGCAACGGCGAGGTTGCCTACATAGAAGGGGTGCGGTGTAACGAGTGAACGAGCCTAGTTTGGCGCGTGGTTGAAATCGAATCGTTGCTTTGCTGGCACTTTTCCCGTCGGCCATTCAGAACGACATTTGTGCGCAATAACTGAAGCAGAAAAAGCACTTGAAGAGAATAGCTGACTGCAACTGTACTTTAACCTCTAAGATTACAATGATTCTTCCTTATAGAGCTTACGCCTTGTTTATTAAAAGATATGTAACCATCCTTGAGGTGTTCCTTTGTTATTATAACACTTAAGTTACACGGCTACATCTATATAGAGCCTACGGTAGAGTTAAAGAGGTACGCATTCATACATAAAATTCTACATTGTATGTCGGTTATACTTCGACCGTCTTGAAAGTACTTGCGCTATCCTGTACCTGCAACCTTCTTGCAGCGGTCGGCGTCAGCTTGCTGCCCATCGCATACAGTCCGCTGTGTCCGACTCACATCACCTTCTGATATCCCTTCTTACTTTCGCGCACCCCCTTCGGACTAGCATTTACTAGTCCTACAACATGGTGCCCCCGATACCCACGCGCAAATTTACATGCTTTCGTCGCCTGTATTTTTTGGTGTCTTCGTTCCTTCTGTTCTCAATTATTCACGCGTATTCCTTTGTCTCTTGTGTAATTCTAATACTTTCCTCGTGCCCTCTTCATTGTTTGCCTTTTCGATTCACATTGCGGAAGTGGGATCTGAGTCGTTTCCCAACGTAAACCTGCTACGTTGGCTGTTCCAAGTTTCATAGAACGGCGACCGGAGTTTTGGTTTACGGTATTCGAGATCCAACTGCAAAATAAGGGCAGTAAGTTACAAGCAGCTTGTCCCACGCCATGTTCCGTCAACCGTAACGGCGGTTGGGGACATTCTACTCTGCCCACCGAATGAGGTAAAGTATGAAACGATGAAGCACCCGATGCTTAAGCCGTTCAATCCAGCGCATGACCTCGATTTGAACAGCCCAATCGTCTCAACCTTGTAGATCTCAAGCCGTCGGGGTTGCTTCGTTAATTTCAACGCCCCATTGGCCCGTTAGCCTTGTGTGAAGAAGGGGCCAAGAAGCTGTGGTTTGCACGGCTCCCAGAGCTATTGCCGATAATGCTGTCCGTGTTTCTAGATACACCACTGAAAGAGCTAGCCGCCAAGGCAGACGCTGCCTTCGAACATATTCCGCAGCAGCCGACCAGTAGCTTCAGTGCCGTAGTCTTATCAAGCAAAACCGAACTTCATATTTACTGATGGTACACAGGCCGAACTGGCCCTAAAGACGAGGAAATCGCGCTATTTCGCAGCAGGCTAGTAGTAAGGAAGGCTTCGAAACAGCGTATGCCACTGTCAGATGCTGACCACCTTTTGACTACCGTTCATTGCGGCTCGTCTCTGCCTGCAATGAGTATGCCTCGTTCGACATGACAGCGCAACATTTTCCTTGTACGCTCTCAGTCCGATAATAACAAAACCGTCGAAGATGCATGCTGGTAGCACCACCAATATAAATAAATAAATAAATAAATTTTTATTCTCGACAATGCGAGGCACACCTTTACAGGCATGATCATATTTAGCTAACATAGTGTGATCAAATTGTACAAAGGACATGTTTGGCATAACAGTGTATGTAAGTATATGGGTGTATACACGTATGTAATTGTGTAGGAATGTAGCTTGTGTTTTTGAATGCGCCGCAGAATTTTTGACTGTTTGTTATCGTCAGGAATGTGAGAATATGCGATTGATTTTCATGGGTTGGATAGCATTTTCCGAATATCCACGGGCCAGTGACTTTAGTTTGTGGCGAGTCACATCCGCCACGTCGCAGTGTTGTTAAGCGGACATTTGTGGCTTTTTATAGGGAGAACGCTTGCCAGGCGAAAACCCACCACGTACTGGAACACTGCCGCCGAAGTATTTGCTGGAACGGGTTAAACTCGAACCACCCAGCTGGCATCACGAGGAGGTTGTTCGGCTAGCCAGCCTGGTAGAGAGCTGGCGGTTGTCGAGCACCCTGTATTAAAGACCACCCAGTGACTTTAGAGCAACAGAATAGCTTGCATAATGGCACGACCAACGTATCCGACAATAAGCAAACAAATAGCTCGTTTTTACGTTAACGATCGCCGTTCTTCCATCACGTTCCTGATCGATACGGGAGCGGAAGTCAGCGTCATACCAGCGAAGGTGAACGACAAGCACTCAGAGCTTATGTACAACCATTGTGCGACCAGTGGTTCTCCGATAGCTTCATTCGGTCAGCGCATGCTGAACCTGTACATAACCTTCCCCAGGCCGTTTATTGGGGCTTCATGGTTACGGCTGTACCATTCGCAATTACCGGTAACCACTTACTCCGACATTTTGGCTGCTTGTTGCTGCTGGTTGCCACAGGCTTTTAGACGACCGTACTAAAATACCGGTCAAAGCCTTTCTTACGGAGGTCCCGATAATCAGTCTCTCTACTCCAATCACCAATGTACCTCCAAATAATGCGAACCTACTGGCTGAATACTCGCGACTGGTAAGACCAGCTGCAGAGCTGCTGCTGGTCACGACAGAGGTCGCTCACCATATAGTTACGCGTGGTCAACAAGGTAGCGCATGCCCAAGACGGCTTGCTCCTGACAAACTACCTGCCGCAAAAGCTGGTTGCATTCACGTCTTTCAGTTAGTCATCGCAAGAGTGTCCAAAAGCCTATCGGCGTCGCCTCTATATCGTCCTGAGGATTGTCATGTGGCCTAGCATCCTTGCTGTAGCTAGCGAACCATAAATTCAGTTACCCCGCCCGACCGCCGTCCAATCCCACACGTATGGCATCTCACCGCGATCCTAGGGGTAATAGCTCAGCAAACTCGACTTGGTAAGCGCAAGCAGCAAAATTCCGTAACTGAATCTGAACTAGTTAAATGACCGTGAAAATATATTTAGTTTGTTCAATTTCTACGCAGGCAATTAGGTCTGAAGTATGCTGCGAGCACTATTCAGCCCTTCATCGAACGATTGTGTCGCTTCTTAAGCTTGGCTTGCGCTTATCGCGACAACATTTTGATCGCGAGCTCTTCATGAAATAACCACACCATTTTATCGTTTATCTCAACCCGGTGTAACTAGCAACGCAGAATAGTGTTCGTTTGGTGTCGACTCAGTAAACCTTCTCGGCAATCGTATCTTCTGCAGGCGTCGTGCCAATACAGAATAAAATGCATGCCATCATCTACTAACCCGTGCCTCATACCTTCAAACATCATAGGTGTTTTGATATACTAGTCAATTGTTACCGACGGTTCATACCAAACTGCGCATCGCTGCTTCAACCCCTCACAGACCTGCTCCCAGGAAAACTTAAGCAATTCGATGTTCCTGCCGCAGCACGCGCTGCTTTTAAGCCACTGAAAGAGGCTATCGCCAACACAGCTTCTATAATTCATCAAGGTCTGGTAGCCCCACTGGCCCTCGGTACTGACGTCTCAGACGTGGCATTCGGCGCATTTTTGCAGTACCGCGTAGCCGCCACTTAGCAGCCATTATGGCTTTTCAATAAAAACCTACAACCTACCGATTCTCGCTATAGCAAGTTCGGGGAGAACTAGTTGCCAGATATCTAGCGATACCCCACTTTCGACACACACAAGATGGCCGCTCCTCTGACGTCCTCACCGACCACAAACCGCCGAATTATTTGCTTGGATCGAATGCCTGCCGATACCATCCTAGAGTCGCGTCACCTTGATTATATCGCTCAGTGTACGGACAATAGCCGGTCTGTCACAGATGTGCACAACGCCGTCGCCGATGCGCTTTCTTGCATCCAAGCCACCTCCGTTGACGCCCACACGGTTATCGATCTTGCAGCATTGGCAGTTGCACAGCTTAATGGTCCCGAGGTTGATCTACTAAACAAGTCCCCTTCACCAGACATACTATCCGTTGCACTGACATCACCAGATGAACTCATAATTTGTGACCTCCCTGGGTACACTGCGCCCAGTCTTCCCACGCGAGTGTAGACACAACGTGTTAGACACGTTGCACGGCTTGTCTCACCAAGGCGTTCGTGCATTGGTAGGACTCGTATTCCAAGATTCCTTTGCCGCAATGCCATTCAGTAAGTCCGTACTTGGGAAGCTGATTGCATTCCGTGTCAACGCGCGAAGCTGCGCGTACACAAGCAAAGCCAAGTACGCACGTTTCCGATGCCAGACGCATGTTTTCATCCTGTGCACAGCAACCTCGGCTGCCCTCTGTCGCATTCGAGCATAGTGTAGCTGCTGACCTGCATCGATCGATTTACTGACGACTTTTACGCTATGAGCTGACATTCTATTCTGTTCTTAATGATCCCCGACTTTTCGATTTCTGTGTCCGTGGTTATCAGGAAACGACAAACCCAAATGTCTTTTCACTTTATCTGGTTCATAAATCTGTCTTTTTTTCTCAGCCATAGAGCCTTTTTCGCACGTTCTGTCTGATTTAACTGGTACTGTCTGTACAAACTTCTGCCTTCCGACCTCGCTCGGAGTTTTGTGATCTAAATTTTCTAGTCTATGTAACCTCATTGCGCTCTCTCAATCGCCTCCAGAGCACCGCTGCTCGGGATTTCTCATTAGTACATCCCTTTTATCTTTAGCACTTCTATTTTGTTGACGCTCTATTAGCACATTAATATTTATAATACTGCTTTTCATGAGCCGATATCCCGCTCACATCTCCAAAGCCTCCTGCTTTCTGGATTCTGAGCCCATACTGTTAAGCTATCAACAGGTCCAAAGGTCTGATAGCTGTACATCGAGATCCTTGTAGGCTTTTCCACTTCTTATTAGCTGCCAACTTCCACACGGCATTCTTACATTTCGAGCTATTTGTTTACATTTAAATAAATAAATAAATAGTTTATTCTTGACTATGCGAGGCACGCCAAATGAGGCATGATCATGTATGTACAGCTGTACAGACATTTTATGGCAACTGTAGTGACAGTAGAAAATTGTTCATATGTCCATGCTTGGAACTGTGCAATGGTGAACATGCGAATCAACGATTTGGTTGTAGTGGATCGGGACCCATTTGGTTGGACATAATCGCTTTGCCATATATTGCAGTCATACCTCAAAAAACAATAGATAGGGAGTCCTGAATGATCCAATGGAAGATAATTGAAGAGTACGCCAAAATGAGGACGCTAATTGACCTGCCAGTGTAAAGTTGTGGGCTGTGACTTTATTCTGTGGCGAGTCACATTCGCCTCGTTGCAGTGTTGTTAAACCGACATTTGTGGCTTTTGTAGGAAGAACGCTTTCCAGGCGAAAACCTACCACGTCCTGAAACACTGCCGCCAATCCATTGAATGGCAATTTGTAACTGGCTATGTTTATCATTGAACTTTTGTTTGCTTCGTTATTCGCAGTCAAGTTGCGTCCAATTTTTCTGCTGTCTGATGCGTGCCTGAGTCCTGTCCTTTGCCAGATCGGTAGGTCAGGAACTAAACATTCTTTCTGGATATGATGTGTTGAGCATCTGCAGAACCACGCAAAGTCACCGAAGGATAGACGTTGAAATATGTTGAAGGGTTGGAGGATGGGATAAGGTTCCGAAGAAAGAATCGCAGCTCCCCCTGGGTATGTAGTGAAATTGATTAGAAATATGGGAAACCACGACCATTTGAGCGGTCAAAGCGGATTGAAGAGCTTAGAATGGCCGATTGCTCAAGATTTGTATTGGCAGGAGAATGTGCCTTCCGAAGTCGAAAGTCCTCCAGCCAAGAGATATGTGGAAATGGTAGTGTTAGGTAAATTGAACTCAGTGGTTCAAGCCGGGGAAGAATTGTATCAGTGCAAGATATCGAATGATTTGTCCGGTTGGTAATTTGTAAAAGAGTTGATAATTTTCCGCTCATGTCCAGGTAAAGGAACTGTGCGCCTTGTATTGTTGTTGCAACGGTGGACAATTCTTTGGGTGCGTGTCGCCGTACCTGTGACAGACTCGGGTCTGGCTCAACGATAGCTTCGCTGACTAGTCTTCCACTTCTGGCTGTTTCCAGACATCTGAGAGGTAAAAATCCTGGGCTGTGCAGTCACGACATACCCCGTCTCTCAGCCTGCTAGCTTCGTATGACATGCTAGCGGCCTTTTTATACAGCCTCTGTGGTCCCGAAACCTTTTTCTTTTAAAACTTAGTACTGTTATTTCCATCTTAATTTGACGATCTAGCTTCAGCTTGCTGACTTATCAAGTCTCGTCTAAACCGCCTCCTGCTTTCTTACCCCTCTTGGAGTCTGAGAGCTAAATTAGCTACGCTCTTCCGACGTACTGCTCTGTGACCCTTACTACGTGAGCATTGCTGGTCGTGCTTTATTTATTATTCTATTCCGCTTACAAGCATGATATGTCTGCCGACTTTGTGTTGGCATTCCGGCAATAATTATATTGCTTTCTCTCTATGAGCCGACATTCTAGTCTTGCCTCAATGGTCACCTTTCTGACTGTTGAGGCCTTACGAATGAATCATGGGCGGCTTCAATGGTCTGTTTAAAACACCACGAGATTACTGTAGGCTTTCCACTTCTCCCCAATAGATACCTTTCCTTTCAGACGTCATTAGTTTACAAGCCCCCTGTTTACATTCCTTTTCCAACTGGACGGACTATTGTTCGAGCTTGGTTCTACTCTATCCTCTTCAGCCCAGTCCCCTTCTTTCTGATGGCTTCCAAACTCCAAGACGTAAACGGTTTAGGCTCTGTAGTCCTAACTATCTGTGTCCCCATTTTTGTGCTCTGCTCACCATTCTATCAACCTAGTCCGGTGCAACGCTCTGCAACCCTTATTTTAATTACATCCCTGGGCATTACTCATCCTTCCTTTTATTAATAAGGATGAGTCACCACTAGAAAAGCGTCGGCGGCTTTTTCACTGCTTCTCAGAATACCTGCTTTACCGACATTTTCCTTCCTTTCCTGAGCTATCTGTTGCATTCTTTCTTCATTGGACGCTAAATTGAATGGGTTTTTCTCCATTATTTCTTATATTTCTTCCGATTTAGGACTGAGGCAACGCGTCCCGGTCACTCCTTGTGAGTGATATGCTTTCCCATAAGCTGCACAGATCTCTTACCGTTCCTTGTTCCCACAGCTTAGGAAAATGTGCAGTAGGACCCCTTAAACTCACTTTGCTTCAGCTTCATTCCTATTTTGAAACAACCTTGCGTTCTCCACCGATCCGTGTTCTGATTGATTCTCGTCGAAATTTCCCACTTAAGATACATGTGGATATGCGATATTTAAGTAGCAATTACATGTATACGGATAGAACAGTTAAGTCATCGTTGCAACTGATTGCCTGCGCCCCACATGCACTCATTTTGTCTATCTGTGTGGATGTCTCTGTTAGTTACATTTTAGCTCCGAGATTCTCACACTTTTGGCGATCCCCACTGAAGAAATCGTTCATCGTCGCTACAAAAATACGAGGCACAAATTCCTTTACATTGCTGGTTGTACCTGGGAACGAGGTCCGTTTTATTTGCCCTCAATTTGGTCAGGCTTTTAAAGGCGTTTGTTGTCTAGAGTATATTTTAACGTGACTTTCACTTGTACTTTAACGTTAAACTTACAGGTTTTCTGTTGCTATCTTTGCTTTTTCATCACCTCCTCTTTTGGACATGACCAGTGGACGTCGTCTTAACGTCTCTATCAAGGGTGTGAGATCAGTGGGGGGTACACCGGCCAAAGCTAAACCTAGCAGCGATAACTTAGCTGGCAAAACTATACCATGCAAGGTTAAATTAACGGAAATCTTTTCCGTGAGTTCTCAAATGGCCGATCTTCAAAACTACGTGGCGAAGCTCAAGATGGTCTTTCACACAATAGAACCTTTTACTGATAGACTAGCAGCCATAGCTACTATGATGCATCCCAAGGACCTTACAGAAGCTAAGCAGGCGGAATTGGCTGGTAGGTACATTAATACGATTTGCACCAAGGTGTTGGATCGACTAAAACGTCTTAATGAGGTAGTGGTTTATAATGTTCCAGTCCTTTGGAAGCTGCACACCATTCGTAAGATATTGATGAAAGTGTGTGGCTTGGAACACAATCTTCTGAGCTTCACAAGGCTGAGAAAAAGGTTATGAAAACGCAATGCCCCTCTTAGCCAAGTTCGATAATGAGAGCACGGCTCTCAAGTTTCTCTCCTGTCAAAGGGAATTTAGGACAAGCACCACTTTCCTTGACTTAAAGTTAGTACCAGCAAGAACGGCGTTTCAACGTAGTTACGATAGTCTAAGGGAGAGTTCCGCACATAGCAGATGTGTACAGGCGAATTGTGACAACTGCCCGACGCTAGTGTACCTATGTGGCTCAGGTACTGTAGACCTTGACGTTTTGTTTTATATGGATACTGGATCGCTTGATTGCTTGGAAGAACCTACAAACCCTGGGACCAGTACTATCCATAAAGTCACGTCATACATAGATCAAAGCAGCCAACCCGAGAACAATATAGGAATACCCTCAGTTAATACTAAGTGCTCAGCTACTGATACAAGTCGATCAGGTAAACCGGAAGGGCCAATGTTTGACGAACCCCTAACGCAACCTGTAAACATCCCAGTTAGATCGGACCTGTTAGGAAAATTCTACGACGATAGAAGCGAGCCCAGCAAAACCTACACTCCGAGAACAGAGCCGCCAATGCCTCGAGCCGAAAGACCCCGCATTTGGACCACACCACTGAGTCCACCTAAGCCGCTAAGCTCAACGCCACCAACCTTGAAAATAAGGAAACCTGAGACGCTAGCACCATATAATGCTGCGTGCGGGGATGGATTATGTAGCGCACTAGTGTTCAATGTTCCAGACGATATATCCGTGGACATATTTAGAATTGCAATAATTGCGGTTAATGGCATTGCAGAGAATGCACTGCAGGTTCAAAGACTGACTAAGCGTTTACCCCAATTTGCGGCTCCCATCAAGCTGAACGCCAAGGATGACGCAGTATTGCGTACTCTCATAGCTAACCGTGAACAACTTTGCAAGGCAACAATGCTAAGCCAGCTTACGTTCGGGCCGCTGAAAAGAAGCTTACCTTGGGCTGCGACGAATCCTAACATCAAAACAGGCTTTAGGCAACGAGAGCCCAGCGTCTCCAGCAAGAAACAACGAGCTACATCCAATCACTTAGACAGCATTGTGGCCAACACTAAATAAATAAATAAATAAATATTTTATTCTCGACAAAGCGAGACACGCCTTTTGGGCATGATCAGCATATTGCATTATTGTACATGATAGCGGAATTAGCAGCACCAACAGTGGGAGTAGTAAAGTTGGAGACTGTAGTGTGGGCCCATAGAGCCCAAAGGTTGTATGAACTCTATGTACACAGCATGCGAGAGGGAAAAATAGTAATCAGATCACTTATATGGCATGTTGATGAGGAACTAGTCCGATGAGGTTCCATAAGCAATGTAGGTCCTTGAGTGAAGTATGAGGAAACGGGTGAAAAATACTTAAGCATAGTGGTATGTCACTAATCAGATATGTATGCGTGTTCGTGCGAGAGCCGATATATGCACAGAACTTGTAAATGTGGTGTCGGTCAACTTGCCAATGTGTTAGGGGCGGTGACTTTATTGAGTGGCGAGTCACATCCGCCACGTCGCAGTGTTGTTAAACAGACATTTGTGGCTTTTTGTAGGGAAAACGCTTGCCAGACGAAGACCCACCACGTCCTGGAACACAGCCGGCTGTTGATATACATTGGAAAGGTTGTATCTGACCGATTACCCTCGCGGATATTCGCAGTCACGTAACGCCAATTTGTTTCCTATGGCTGTGTAGTCGCCTTCGGAGTCCATTACAAGTGATTGGAGCTGTTGAAGTCGGACGACTCAGGTGACTTGTATTGAATTGATCAGTTTCCTAGGTTCTTTAGTGTGTCATGATTATAAAGTGCGGGTTTTTCTTTGTTCTTTATTGAATCCGTGTCCATGGGAGCGTCGCAGGTACGTCTTCAGCGGTGTTCGGTGCAGGTAATGTTATCCTGTAGAACAAGGGTGAGAAGAAAAACGGACCGAGCAAACTGCCAACAAAATTGAACAGGACTATGTTATTGTATAAATATACAATTTATGGTAAAGTTGAGCTGGCTAAAATCACTGGAGTGACCGATGAGCTGAGGCTCGTGGTACCTATATCGCCAATGAATAGTTGCGATTTGAAAGAAGAGAGACGCCAACCAAGAGAGGAAGACGTTAATGTGAGCTGAGATGCATGATAGTGGAGCCGAGAGCCAAACTCAATCAAAGACCGGAAATTCGGCTTTCGGTAGGCGTTACCAAGCATAGAGATAATGATTCAGACAAAGAAGAGTATCATAAGGTTGTAACTTATACCAATGGGAATTTGAGTCGATGGCAGCCGGTGCTCAAAATAAGAGAGGCCTTGAATTGAGACCTATAGGCATTTGGAGCCTCAGAGGATGGACTTGGCCAAAATGTTTTGGAATGAGACGCACAGAAAGAAAGGGAACCAAAAGAAATCTGGGATGTTGCGCTGACGCTAATGATAACTATACCGCCATTGAACTGTTGCGGTATAGACCAAAAGAGAAGCAAAGCAAGAGAGGGAGACGTAATTGTGTGCTGAGAAGCATGAGAATGGAGCCGAGAGGCAAACCTTTATCAGTGACCTGAGATTACAATTTCCGTAGAAGGACCAAGCATGCAGATAATGTATCAAACGGAAGCGAGCACACAAGGCAGTAAATTATACCAATGAGAACTTTAATCGTTGGCGGCCGATCCCCAAAAGAAGAGAGGCCTTGGTTTGATGCCTTTGGGCATTTGGGGACAGAGGCCGGACTAGTCGAAGAGGTTTAAAACTGAGTACCACAGTAGCAAAGGAACTCAAAGGAGGCGTAGGATGTTGCGCTGACGATAGTGATACCTACACCGCAATTGAACTGATGCGATATGGAACAAACGAGAGGCGAAACAAGAGAGGGGAACGTAATTGTGAGCTGAGATTTATGATGGTGGAGCCGAGAGGCAAAAGCCAATCAGAGACCTGAAATTACAACTTTGCATGGGACCAAGCATACAGGTAATGAGCCAGGCGAAGGCCAGCATCATGAGGCTGTTTCTTATATCAATGAAAACTGTAACCGATGCTCAAAGGAAGAGAAACCTTTGTTTAAGACCTATAGGCATTTGGAGCCGGAGGCCGGTGCGGTCCAAGAGGTTTAAGACTGCGTGGCGAAATAGGAAAGCAAATCAAGTGTGGCCTAGTATGTTGTGCTGACACTATGGGAACCTAAACCACCATTGAACCGATGCGATGTGGACCAGAGAAGAGGCCAAACAAGAGAGGGGGACGTAATTGTGAGCTGAGAAGCATGAGAGTGGAGCCGAGAGGCAAACCTCAGCCAGGGACCTGAAATTTTATTTTCGGTAGAAGGAAAAAGCATGCAGGTAATGTACCAGAGGGAGGAGAGTACGTGAGGCAGTTAATTATACAAATGAGAACATTTGCCGACGGCAGCCGATGCTCGAATGAGAGAGGCCTTGTTTTGAGACCGATGGGTATTAGGAGCCTGAGAGGCCGGACAAGTCCATTAGGTTTAATAATAAGTGTCACAGTAGCAAAGAGAAACAAACGGGGGCTAGTAAGTTGCGCTGGCGTTAGAGGTACCTATACGGTCACCGTACCCATGCGATTTGGACCAAAAGAGAGGCAAAACAAGAGAGGGAGACGATACTTGTTAGCTGAGAAGAATGATAGTGGAGCCGAGAGGCAAGATTAATCTAGGACAAGAGCTTTCGATTTAGATAGAGGGATCAAGCGTAAAGATAATGAATCGGACAGAGACGAGAATCATGAGGCCGTTACTTATACCATTTAGAACCTTAATCGATGGCAGCCGATCCTCAGAGGAAGAGAGGCCTTGGCTTGAGACCTATAGTCATTTGAAGCCTGAGAGGCCGGAGTAGTCCAATGGGTTTAAAGATGAGTGCCATAGTATCAAAGAGAATCACACGGGTGCTAGTAAGTTGCGTTGACGTTAGAGGCACCTATACCGCCATTGAACCGATGCGATATGGAACAAAAGAGAGGCCAAACAAGAGAGGGGAACGTAATTGTAAGCTAAGATGCATGATAGTGGAGCCGAGAGGCAAAAGTCAATCAGAGACCTGAAATTGCAATTTGCAGGGGTCCAAGCATATTATAATGTATCAGCCGAAGGTGTCCAGTGCTAAACGGGCATGCAGAGCAAACACACCTAGTCACACCTACGATGGCTATGTCACCCACACATCCCTTAAATATAGCAAGCTCCGTAGAAAACCAGTCGCCGCAGCCAGGTTGGGACAATGTGGAGTTCAGCGTACTTGCATTTAATGTTCCGGGTGTCACACCGACGGCCGAGCTTAAGAGCATATACATTAAGGTTAACGGTATCGCGGAAAATTTGGTACACGTTGAGGGGATGGTCAAAAAATCAGTAAATTCCCAGCCCCAGTCAAACTGAGAACAGACGATAGTAGAATCATGTTCGCTATAATTTTGAATTGTGAACAACTCCGCAATGATACCAAGTCAAGGCAACATTATTTCGGCCCACCAAGACGGACACTACCGAATCATACCTCAGATACGTGTGTGACGGCACCGCGTACAACCACCGTAACCAATGCACTTACGGCGAGTGCTACATTTGGTAATCTAAACAGCTCCGATCAACTTCATGCGCATCGAGGTTGTTGTGTACCCGCTACACCCCTCAGACTTTCGCCACCGGTCCAGATAAAAAGGCCAAATAGTCCATTGCATCCTAACCCGCAACCTGCGCATTCTTTAGACCAGGTGGGGATAAGCCGCGACAGATTCATCCCGGCACCAAACTCCTCGTCGTCCAACTACCAACTGCAATGTCTTCTCACTCACTTACTGCAACTACTGCAGCTAGCGAAGTAATCACCAACGGCTTCAGCTCGTCATCCGTAAAGCTAGTAGACCCCAAGTGTTCTTTCTCACTTCTACTTATAAATGCTAGGTCCCTAAACAATAAAATGCATATCTTGCGTCCTCTGTCTGTCCTCGTCACCCCTGATGCAATATTTGTCACAGAAACATGGTTTTCCCCTTTTGCCGCAGAGGAGCACTAATCACTTCCTGACTATCAGCTGTTTATGCAGTCTCTTGTGCGTAAACGAGGGGGCGGGTGCGCCATTTATGTTAAAAATTCTTACCCAGCAAAAGTATCCAAAACCATGAACGCGGCTGAGGCGGTGGATTCAGTATGGATAACGGCTGATATCCTGGGATCGACGATAATATTTGGGTGTGCTTATAGACCACCTGATACCTCAGTTAGGGGTGGCAAAGCACTTATGGATACTTTTGCGCAAGCGTCAACTTTTTCCTGCGAATACAAGCTGGTTGCAGATTTCAACCTGCTTGAGTTAAACTGGCTCTCACCTGCTGCAACAACGAAGTATGCTGGTCTACTAGCATGTATAAATATAGGCGGCTGGACGCAACGTTTATCTGCTCTAACCGGGGCGGAAGATATTCTTGACCCAATATTTACTCTCGGCATCCCATCAACGCGAGTGGCAGCCGGCCGGGAGTTTCCGGGTAGTGATCACAGATTAGTGCATTGCTCGGTTTACGTAAAGCAACCCAATGCCCACCCATCAAAAACGGACGCAGTCGTAGTATACCGCCCGATGCAAAGCGTCAACTGGACAACCTTTGTTGTACTCGTCCGATCAAGAAATTGGGATGAATTCCTTGTCTGATTATGTGGATCGCTCGGCTGAGCTGTTTTATGAGGAAATACTTCACTGTCTCGACTCTCTAGCTCCCTTGTCACATTTAATAAGACACTCATCTGAAAGGGTGACCCAAACCAAAATGCATAACAGAACGCGTCAGCTTAGACGATCCTATAACAAAACCTTCAATTTTGCCCACATCATGAGAGCGAACGAGGTTGCGTTTTAGTTTTCTACCAGAGCTAAGCAGCAGCAAACTAACCAAGAAATATCCGCACTAAATAGTGCTAGCAAAGCTAAGAATCTCAGCTGGCTGCTGCGATCTCGGACTGTTAACTATGAACGACAGACCTTTACCCTAAACATCAGTCCTAACGAAACCTAGTGACGCAAGAATTTTATGTGAAGTCTTAAGCTAACATTTTAAAGACTCGCAGTGTTTAGGATTAGGTTCAACTTTTCAGACCCTGTAAGTGCCTGTTAGCCAGTCCGTGTGCTTTGTACAGTTTGACATAAATAGTGTCCGTCCTGCGATTTCAACTACCATGCCATCCCGGAATCCTGGTCAAGACGGAATACCGCTCAATCTACTAAAGAATAATGGTGAAGATATCCATATTCTTCTTTTGAAACTCTTTACGTTATCAATGCAAAAAGGTGAATGCCCGACCGCTTGGAAACATTCCATCATTATGCCAAGGCATAAGGGCTGGGACTGCGTGCGTCACATACACTTGCTGTCTGTTGCCCTAATCAGGTGTCCACTAGCAATTATAAGGCCACACCTAAATGCCATTGCTCATCCGCGACACCTAATTGGCCGTAGTACAGCTCTCTCACTGGCTTCTCCCGGCTCAGGCCTCCTTAATTATACTCCGTTAGCACCACCGCATGATTTGATTAGCTGCGCGTCGATGCGTCGTAGTCTATTATGCTCTAACTATCTAACAACCTCTTTGTATGCTTGCGCTTTACTTGTCCGCTGTCATTCTATTACGAAACCTCTCTTAGCTTTCTTCTGTCGTGCAAACTTATCCAGGTATGCAGCGTAAGCCGCCCTTCTGCCTCACATTTCTAGACCTTTATCTACCCATTACTTGCTGTATTGTCTTAGGCATTGTTTACCTGCAATACTCCAAGTCTCGGGCTAGCAGTCCATGGCTATATCCAGCTTGGCACTATTACCCTAGCACTCTGGCTGTTGCGGTTAGGCCTCAGGTTCTGATATCCTCAGCAACCTTAATGTACGCATGTATTCTGGCTATTCGCCGTCCTTCCGTCAATTAGCCCTTCTTAGCTTTTTAATTCGGCACTCTCTCACCTGGTCAGTACAGAGACGCCCCTTAGCTTCTCATTTACAGGTGTTCATTCCTCAATTATTCTCTGCTATTTTTGCGAAACTTACCCATGTATGAGCCCAAAAGACTCACTGGCTTTCCCTGGGTCAGCATATTCTACGCTCCCCAGCGAATCTTCCCACGCAACAGTTGCATCATAGCAAACTGATCCTGTGTTTTCTTTGCTTAACGACGCAACGCTCTACCTCCAAGGTATACGGTAGCAACCAACCTATAGGGCTTTGCTTCCGATGAATATTCAAAAGACACCCTTAGCATAGTCATTGTTACACATTGTACATCATATTTTTCCTCTAAATGTTAGACCATAGAACACAAATAATGCTTGTTCCCACGTCTGTTCTTTGCGGCCCTGTTTGTCTCTCACCTTTCCTTTCTCCGAGGTCTGGAACTTCTTGGAGATCTGGGATCGGACCGTGAAAGAGCTTGTGCCTGGGACAGGACATAGAAACCCCAAGGACCTACATAGAACACGGCTGTACAACAAGTGGATAAAAATGCACTCACTACCATGACCGTCGTCCAGTAATGGTAGCTAGACATGACGCCTTCATACTCC
Organism: Dicrocoelium dendriticum; assembly: GCA_944474145.2. Taxonomy (NCBI): domain Eukaryota; kingdom Metazoa; phylum Platyhelminthes; class Trematoda; order Plagiorchiida; family Dicrocoeliidae; genus Dicrocoelium; species Dicrocoelium dendriticum. The sequence continues at coordinate 110,400,486 of OX104063.1, read as the reverse complement.
TGCGAAGTATACATAATCCTGTAAATTCTAGAAGCAAGAGTCGGAAGTTTTGCTCACCTGGACACGAAGATGACGAAGATCTAACCCTCCATAGGCCTCAGCCATTATGGCCGCCCCGAGCAAAAATAACCTGTTCAGCTAACAGAGGAAATTAGAAGGCAATTGACGGCGGTTAACCGAGGGTTATATCAGTCGACGAGCTGCTCTGCCAGTTTTACATTAGTGTACAAACGGATTTCTCACAGTGTTTCAGGACGTGGTGGGTTTTCGCCTGGCAAGCGTTCTCCCTATAAAAAGCCACAAATGTCCGCTTAACAACACTGCGACGTGGCGGATGTGACTCGCCACTGAATAAAGTCACTGCCCACAACTACATACTGGCAAGCCGACCAGAATCCTAATGTAATATTTTCCTGACAAGTTTTCTCTACAAACGGAATGCCAAGCCTGTTTACACTACGCCCACTAGAACCCAACTTGTCGTCATGTTTTAACGAATTTATACCTCAAGATTAATTTTACAATTTCCAAAGCTTGGACCACTTTCGGCTTACTGCCGATTACATACATAGCAACGTGTTTGTTGCGAAACATAAATTGCTTGTAAACGTTGATCACGCCTGGTCAGGTGTGTCTCGGAAATTCGAGAATATACTATTTATTTATTTATTTAAAGGAAGTTGGTAACTATCGCCCTATTAACCACACTTCTATTATCGCGCGCGTGATGTAGAAGATGATTAAAAAGCCCCCGAGTCTCATCTTTATGCAGTCCAGCACAAGAGTGAATCTCAGCTTGGGTTTCTACGTGTTCGGCCTTGTGCAACCTGTCAACAAGACTTCCTTAATTTGGTCACCGAGGCTATTAACACTAATCTTTCCGTTGTCTTTCTTTACCTTGACAGGGTATCACACATGCGCCTAATGCATAAGGTAAAAGCCTACGGGGTGGACAGTCCTCTGTTAGACTGGCTGGGTTTCTATCTACTAGGACGTACACAGTCTATTAAGGTTGGACAAAGTATATCAACCCCGACCGCCGTCCCTAGTGGTGGGGTGCAGGGGAGCGTCCTTGGCCCTACACTATTTTTGATTTATATTAATGACCTTTGCAGGAGTTTGCAACACGGTCGCTCCTTTATCTTTGCTGACGATATAAAAGTTGTCTACGTCTTTCCCCTGTTACTGAATTATCCGCAATTAATAGCATCCGTGAGGATTTTAAAGCACTTGAAATGTGGTGCGAAAACTGGCATATGACCTTCTCCGCTCAAATATCTAACATCATGACCCACAAATTTTCTATACCTGCCGGGTCCCTAACAATAAACGGCATCAACATCAAACAGAACGCCATGACAACAGATCTGGGCTTGCGCTACTCCCTGAGCCTCAAATTTGCAGAGAAATTCCATTATCAAGTGGCAAGGGTAAGGGAATTGTCCTTCCACATAAGCCGTTACATAAAAACCGCAGATGCAAGGTTAGAACTCTATAAGAGTCACGTCAGGCCACACCTGGGATATTGCTTTTTATTTGCAGCAACCTAGGGAAGTCGGAGCGTGTTCTGCTTGAAAAAGACCAGCGACGCTTTACGAAGATGTTGACTCCATCACAGCAATCGCTGAGTTATTGACAAAGGTGTGAATACCTTAACATTTAGCCCCTATGGCATAAGCGCAGTATTCTTAACCTGTGCTTCTTACGTAAGATAGTTCATAAAAAGCTGCACAGTAATATCACTTTCCTAAAACTAAGGAGCGCATCTGAAACAAAACTCCGAAACAAGAGACATTTCATTTCTCCGCTAAAGGCAAATAAAAGACTGCGATCTCGTTTCTTCTTAGTTGTGTACGTAAACATTTGGAACAGACTGTCTTCCAGAATAAGAGAAATCCAAAACTTGCAGGTATTCAGGAAGGAGATACAAAGATTCCTATGTTTTGGCAATATACAAAGCATCTTCTATATCTGCGATTCGCAAGACCACTTCTTCGAAACTTGCCCTGATGTCGCTTGAGGACGCGCAAGATGTAATGCATGACATCTAAGCACCTTAAGCTCACAACTCATCCACATTCATTGTCGTTACCGTTCTAGCACTTAAGAGACTTTAGCGGTATGCGTCGCACCAATTTTTAGGGTTTAAGAATAGCAAACCGAGTACAAGATGATTTTATTCTTCACCGATCTCTTCCTAACCTACTTGAGTTCTCCTACGGACAAATCCACCTTAGGACTGCACTATGGAAAAAGTAGACGCCAGCACAGAAGCATCCGGAAGGGATCATAAGGGATAACCCCCATGAATGATCTCTATCAGTGACCATTTTACTTTTAACTATCCATTACCGCACACACAAGACCCAGAAGGTCTCAGTCGGATCTGTCGCACGCATCGTGCAGGTGCTAACCTTAGAATTTTGAATGCAAGAGGCACTTTCCATTACTGAGTAATTATTGACGTGCTTCGACCCTCTCACTGACACGTTGATCCAAAGGCTGAATGGACCAATTGGTATTCACAACCCCCGGCTTCTCTCTTTCTATGGTCACTTCGTCTATGTTTAATAATTTCAACAAAGAGTACAGCCTATCCTACTGACTGGCAGGTTCGCAAACCCGTGGTTATTCCTCATATAGGATGTTGCAGAGCGATGACTTAGCCAACCGTGCAGACGAATTTCACTTCTTACATCTTATTTACATCTTCATTCCTTCTCTTCAGCTTTACAGTCATCACTTTCCAACTTCTTGACCACTGGGTACGTGCAAAATTTTAGTCTAATGACGATTAAGTTCCTCCTAGTAAACGCATCCTACCAGACATAAGCCTTGCCTAAGATGTTGAAAGCCTTTGTTGCTGGTGATGCACCAAAGCTTAGCAGTAGAGTTGTCCAAAACTGTCTTAATGCCGGCGTAAATGAACCTTTACGTGCCTTCGTAGATGTCGGTTGCTAGCTGGCCATTATTGATGATTTTTCATTAAATCTGAGCACTAGATACTGTATTCCGCAGTTTCCAACCACTATCAGTATGTAACTAACAAAACACTATATATAGCTCTCATATTGTTGACAGAGAGCACGTTAAAAGTTCTAGGCCCAAGAAGCATACATTTTGCTCTCCACTTATCCTCTCTTGGCCCCATACACTTAGCTTTAGCTGGTATACATATGCGTTTCACTATTGGCAACCCCAATAGACAGGCATAATGGAAACCATATCCACTTCTTTAACCGCTTTTGCTAGTAAAACCATCGCATTTCCAGCTTCCATTACACTGGCACGAAAGCTAACCAAAGACAAAGAGGCACCCGGCACCATGGCTGCTGGAGAACCAGAAACTTTCCATCACCACTTTCTTATCTTGGACACCTGTGTGTTATTTAGCTTTCAGGGGGCTCAAAATGTCCGCATGCGTTAAGCGTAATGGCGGGTGAACGACCGGATCCCACTGGTTTTTGTTACTATTCTACTCCTGATTTAACTTCTCACTACTTGTTATGATGCCAGAACAGCCCTTGACAGGTAAACCAAAAAAGAAATAGCCGGTGTGACAGTGGAGTACTAGCTAACATTGCCACCTGGATGAATACCGCTGGCACTTGATACGAAACCTAAAATTAGAGAGAAATAACTCTAAATTCATCAAGGAGGTGCACAATAGTCTGCATTAACACCTGGGGCAAAACAATCCCTCAAGTTCAAGCAAGCTCAATCAACAGAACTAGCGTTGTTAATGCCCCACCAACGCAGACAAAAATGGATTTCACGCCCCAAAGCAATTTGCACAATTTTACTAAATTTTCCCATACTCATTTCTTTATTATTAGTGACAGGCACCTCTGGCTCACTGATGTTAGAGACACAGCCGCATGAATATAGGAAATCGGCTCTAAGAGATAAAGCTTGAGATGTTTAGCTAAGAAATGTGTGTATTTTCCAGGCCAAATGTGTCAACTGATCCGAATGGTCTCCTGTGTTACTCAGGTAGATCCGGCTCATGCGGCCTCAACATAAGCTTCAGAAACACTTAGTAGCTTAAAGAATACTAAACTCTATATTCCTGGTTGTTTATGTGGCTCAGGATCCACTGAAAATGGTATGCTTAGGCATTCTAACCGTGGGTTAATTATAAACTCTCTTGCATTCCCATGTAGACATAATAATCCTTACTGGATTTCTAGCCAATTTGCGCAAGATTATAGCTTATTTGGTAAATTTGCCATGTATGCCTGCGAAGTGTACTTTTCGGCCACCTACGCAGTCCCTAGTTGTCGCAGGGTATTACGGGCTAATTATAACACTGCTGAATAGCTACTCCTATTTAGAAAATATACCGCCTTGCTACTGTTTACTTTATCTTTTCTTTTTTCCGCCACCTGCATGCAAAGCAGAAAGCCATTTTTAGGGAAGCATGTTAATGGCCTTATTCATTGACCATAATTAATTTTCAAAAAGCTTGCAAACTACTCCAAGCGTTGCAACGCTTTTGCTTTCAGCATATTCAGCGGTTAAAGTTTGTCCAGCCCGAAAACTTTTGGGCTACTTTAAGAAGTATTCTAGCCTTAGAAAAGGTTTTGCTTTTATTTTGCGATCAACTCAGGTTAAAATTTCGCACCAGAAAACAATAGCTGCGCAAGGAAAGCTTTGCTGTATTTTCTGTAAATGGCATTTTTCTAGTGAAGCACGCCGCCTTAGTATGTCTCCAGCAAAACCTTCATATTTTCCTCCGCATTTATTGAAATCATAACAATTTCACTTAAATTAAACACTTTGCAAACCACATTGGACAGTTGCAAACCACTTGGGACAATTTGCAAAACATATTGGACATTTTGCAAAACAAATTGGACACATTGCAATCTAAATAGCAACTCGCCAATTTGTTGGTAAGAAACCAGAAGACTGCTGAATGATGTACAGAATATACATTGTGATGACGCTAATACTCCGGCATTGTGTAAGCAGCAGGCTACACTGTAAAACGTTTCCTTGATCGTAAGCAGCGACCGAAGTTCCGAACTACGCTCCCTCTCCCATTGACATTCGCCTAGTTGGTGTGCAGTGCCCATACGCATCGACCTGTGTAGGTGTGTGACAATTGGAAAATCGGACGTCCGAATGGTAATTGTGTATCAATCATTTTGTAAGTGCATTGCGATGCGCAATCCCAATGTGCACCGTTATTCTCATTAGAGGGAACTTGTCCGATCCGGTCAATGGGACCATGTCGGATGAAGCAGGTAGGCGGTGTCCCAGCTTCTCCCGTATCTCTATTAGCTTTCGCAACTGCCACGTTATTGTATCAGCCTGGGCTGTAATGACCTCCAGCAAAACCAGTCCAGACCTATAACCTCTTGTTGCAGCGTATCAACTACTGAAGAGTGGGCCGATTACACGATGTTCAGGCCACATTGTGGGTACGATAGTGTAACCGAACTGCGTACGCAGCGGGTGATTGTGTAAGCCCTTCTCTTGACATGCGTGCCGTTCGCCTCGGTCAAAATCGGTGACCTATTTTCCCCTACACCCACCCCCATAGGAATTCGTGTGTTTTATCTGGGTGTGTGGACCGACCTATGCAGCGGTACCACTGCATGCCTCCATGGGCGTGTCTCGCATAGTCGAGAGTAAAATATTTATTTATTTATTTATTGGAGCGGAGCATACGATAATTGTTCCACTCAACGCAACTTAGCTTTATTAGCTCCGTGCCGCCCGAAAATACCAAAATGAGTGACGAACAACAAGAGAGCTGGTGTCCGACGCGACGGCACTGCAGGCGAACCTCGTTTACGCAAAGAGAATTGCTCACAAAACTTGTGCTGGTCGACGGCAAAACTACTCTGGAAGCCGCTGTAGTGGTCGGTGTTAACGCGAGTACGGCAAGGAACATCATTAATGCCTACAAGCGGGAAGGCTTAAATACGCGGCGCATTTGCGGAGGAAACAATAGGGAGAAGCTGACTCCCAATGTATTGCAGCGCGTCGAAGAAGCGGTTGAACGGCAGGCTGAGGACACGTTGGTGCAGTTGCAGATGCGCCTGAGAGAGGATGGGATAAATCTATCAGTATCCTTTGTCTTCAACGCCCTCAGAAGACTAAAGATAACTCGCAAAATGTGTCATTACGAGCTCGACCGATTCAACAGTGCCACGCCAATCGCTAGCCGACAGGCATACGCTCTCGAATTCTCGGCACCTGCACCTTCTAACAAGGAGAAATGCATCTTCATAGATGAGCGTGGTTTCAACCTTCATCTGAGGCAAACTCAGGCTCGCTCAATAAGAGGGACGCGGGCGAACGTCGTATTACCCACAGTCAGAGGCCGCATGGTAACCCTGATTGTGGCAATGAATAACCAAGGCGTCATCCATTGAAAGATCATTAAGGGTGGCACCTGCACTGGTGCGAAGTTCTCAGAGCTCGTCGAGGAACTGGTGGCGCGTATAAGCTGCATAGTGGAGATGAACGGCGCGCGGCTGATCATGGACAATGCCGTCGAAAGAGCGAAAGGCTACAGATCGACTTGAAACGAAAACGGGATGTTCAAACGTGAAGGGGAGGTTATGGGGACTCATCGCTCCCATAATGATCATAAGTGTAAACCACGGAAGGCAACGAGAAGCAGTTCAGCCGGGTGCACATGTTTCGATCAGCCTTCCAACTCGTGAGACATTTGCGCTTCGATTAAACTTTGTATCCAGAAAACATTTCTGTTTCTGACTAACCTCACTTCAACCATGAAACATACAGCCTTCTGTTACCTAAGAAAGTTCCGTTTTCCAGTCCAGCCTTTGTATATATCCAACTCACGTTTCGAAGTGTTCCGTCGGCATATTTGCATTGTACCAATTAAGTTGCTTTCAGGGTTTGCTTACGCAGATCGCTGGCGCCATGGCGATATACACAAAACGCCGGACTGCGTTCTCATCGCCTTGAGCCTGGCCGGTAAAAGTGATTACGCGAAAGGCTTGTCTTGTTCTTTGTGGTTGGCTAGCTACGGGTGAAACTGCGTTCGGCCTAGAGCCCACTCAACTCGAGCGTAGTAACCGTGATGCTCCTAAGTTTCGCGGGTCACACAACTTCGAAATTTGTTAGTTACTTGGTCTTGCGTGAACTAATTCCAAGCCACATTCGTTCGGCCGACGTGAATAGTTGATGCCAGACCGTCAGCGTGTGATGGTACGAAGGTCAGTTATAACAATGGTCCGCAAATATTTGCCTCTAAAGAAACCATATTCAATGTCCTTCAAGGTGTACCTTGTAGTTTTAATATTACCTTAGCTTATAGCCGTCCCAGTATTGTTTGGTGGCGCCTGGGATACTAGTTGGTAATCAGTGACGCCTACAAGCAGGGCCAACTACAGGATAGTATAGAGGTTGGAGGTGACAGAACCCAACGTGCAGCAACCCACTCACCAAAACGCTTCGCGTCAAAGGATGTGCGGTCAGTAAAACCAGTGGATGATTTGAAGGGTAAAACCACCGTAAAATCCAGTTTTGCAAAATAAAAAAGCGCGTGTTTCCCGGTTCACTACAAGCCCCTGCCCCTAGAATGCTGATGGATGGAAGACTTCGATGAAGCTGTTAGTGTGGGGAAAAGGAAACTGAGGACTGGTGCCAATAGTTGCATGGATTTGAGGAAGGGTATCTAAGGTGGTGTGTGTAGCAGAGTTTGCTGGGTCTAGGCTTTTGGTATTAATAATTTATGATGTTCGCGTCGACCAGAGTGCATCATCGGTGGGCCGCCGAAGCGGGCTGGTCGGACTAGAAAAATACTGGCTGATCGATCATACAGGCAGACTTGACCTTCCCTCTGCTGCGGACCCGACGGTGCGCTTGGGAATGGTCGCTTATTCCACTGCACTCAAGTCCACGGTGCTCGTCCAAAAAAGCAACCAAGGCGTCTTCGCCTTGCGAAGAAACCCGGCTTCCTGGTCAACTACAACTAGCCAGCGTTTAGGGACCAACACGTTAGTGGCTGTCTCCTGCCGAGGGAGCCTGACTTACCCTGGGTGAGGAAGGAGGGCTTGTGTCGGCTGGTGGGTCAAGCGGGGTTTGCGTGAGCCACTTGGCTAGTCTTTCCACGGTTGTTTTGGCAATTCCGGTGGTTGAGTTTCTAGAAGGTAGAACTCAGATGGGTTGGGAGGGGATCGGGGAAGTTGCTCAAGGCCGGCGAGGGTACATGGCATGCATGGTAAAAGCCAATATGCTTTTTATGTTTTCCAATTGTTTTCGTTTTTTGGTAATTTAGCAAAATGTGTGTGGACGAGACGCACCATGGCCACTACAGACGAAAAAGGCGTGTTACTAATAATGGAAAACGTTTACAACATCTGAGAAACGGACCGCCTAGAGTCTATGCCGTCGGGGTTTAGGTAACCCATAATATCCCATTAGTGGAGTAATGATCATATGGTCATATTCACACACCCTTGTGTTTGCACTACCACAAACTGGCTTGAGAAATGATATGCTGTCAGGTGGGATAATGCTGCGAACGTGCGGGAGTATGGCTTTTTGTAAGAATGCCAGCACGTCGCACTAGTGTTGTACACCTCATGTACAATTGGAACCTGGCCATACACTTGTCGATGGTTAGTTAAGTTTTAACCATCCACTGTAAGGGTAGCCATATATATGGTCTGAAGTGTGATTATTAGCAATAGGTAGAGGCAACTAGAGCCATAGGGAAGGGCACGCCCCCGATACCGTTACCAGATGGAATGCTGCACAAATGGCATGTTCAATAAAACAGTGATATCTGATCGTTGCTGTGTGCTGCACATGCCGCCACCTATATGCCTTAGAAGGCGGTATTATCATCAACCATACTGTCACCGCTATGATGCCATCGCAGAAAGCATACATCTAGTAAATGCTGCTACCTCCTGTCCTATAAGCAGCTTTGGAAAACGTGCAGCGACGGTTTTAGTTAGTTATAAAACGCAGGATGCGTAGCACGTAATTTCCCAACAGTTGGCCGATATTCCTGCGTACTCAACTGCGTCGATAACCTATGTACGTAACCGACGGATACACTGCGATGCTCAAGCCACACGTAAACCTGCCTTGTGCAAACAAGCAGGGAAACAAAGGCGTTAACCAGCGTACAAATAGACACACCGAAAGTGAAATGCAATATGTGCTTATCTCAGGCCTAGTCCAACTGGGTCTTCGCAATGCCGCACAAACACAAATATGGTATGCGGCATCAGGTTTCGGATTCACCTGCCACCGCGGCCAGCCACAGGACGTTTGTGCTTACAGAGAGACTATGGGTGGCTTGCGCTGAACCACCCGCAGCTCCAGCCACATACCCTATATGCAGTGTAAAGCCAAATGAATAAGACAGGGAGGCATGTGGGTGGGTGCCAGTTTTCATCAATGGAGCCGACCCATAATCTTTCACAGGCGAACACAAGCATGGTGTATTAGGGGAATGAAGCGCACACAATACAGTGGCTGAACCGAGGTCCGCTCCACGCTAAGTGCATGGAACCACCCTTCGAGCCTAAGACGGACAAGGGGCCCGCATCCCGTCCCCTCCAGCAAAACGATATATAAGTACATATACAGAGTGCCTATTAGATGGGTTACCATTTCTTCCGGTAATAGGACAATGTAGAACTTGCCACCATTAAGGTCCGTGTAAGTATATCCTTTTAGGAAACGGTTTCCAATCAGGCTGCGCAGTATCGGTTAAGCGGCACTCTCCGCGATGCCTAGGGGCAATTTTGGTTTGTGGAACAGGCCTCTCCTTCGTAAACCATTTGGACCAGTACGGTCTCTGAGGATGCAAATGCCCATAATTCTCATACCAATGCTTCACTTATTTTGCGCATCGGCCGCAAATGACTTAGGTACTCATTGGTAAAAGCGGCAGCCTCAGGTTGCTCGTCTCCGTCTGATCTAATATCTTTATGCTTGTTCCCTCATCGAAATTGAAATTTCTGGTCTCTGATTGAGTTTTGCCTCTCGGCTCCACTACCAAGTTATTTTGCTCACATTACCGTCTCTCTCTCATTCGGCATTTGTTTCGGTTCTTCTAGCAACACTTCGCTCTACAGCTGCTGTAAGCATTTCTGTCTGTTCTCTCTCCTGTATTCAACACCGTACACCTATCAGGTTATACCGAGCCTAATAAATCGTGCCGCTCCTATATACTTATTAATCAGGCTGCCAGCAACTCAATAACCAGCATTCTATCTGACTTTAACGTTCCACGGTGGAAATCCACCTTAGAGTGACACACAGCAGCTTTTGTGGCTGCTGCTCACACTACTGATATTACTGGTCCCTTTCTGCGCTGGCTCTACAACCATTTTCTCACTACAGCCGTAGTCTTCAAGCCCTTCTGGCTCCTGTTTTTAACGTTGAATGCCTATCAGCAGGACGGTTCTTCCTCATAACTAACCCGACTTCCGGCATCGCCCTTTTCTGCTGTATAGCTGACTTGCCTGCCGCACTGTAGAAGTCCCTGTCTTTTCCGCTATTCCAGCTCCTACATAGCTGGCTTTGCCACCGTATTCTCTCTACGTCTGTAGTCTATAAATCCCATTCTCGTCATAACTTTGACACTCCGTCTCACTACTTACTCAGCTATTTCTCTAGCATCTGATTACCGAACACGTTTATCACTATTTTCAGGGGTCTCGAACCCGGAGTAGCAATTTTACTGGCTCTCATACATGTTAGAACGATAAGCTCTACCACTGTCAACCGATCGCTCAACCTATACCTCAAACGCATATTAAACAGCGTGCTATGCTCTTCTGATTCCTTTAACTCATCTAGCGGTTAAAAACGCCTGATACTCCCTTGTTCCACACAGAACGACTTTTGCGCATGTTAGGTCACTTCGGACAGCATTTGTCTCTCACATTCAGCAAATATTGGGTCTCGCGTTTGCACGTAAAACTACGCATATGATGCATACCATATTCGGTCATTCCACCGCTTGTAACTAAATATAAATATAAATAAATAAATAAATAGGTATATTACAAGACAGGCGCTAGATGCTGTTCCTGCGTGGGATCAGATCAAATTGTACACAATATCCATGCTCATGCATGGAGAAGAAATATCGTTAACAACTGCTTTTGATCGTGTTTATCTTTCCGAACAGTAAAACAGGGATAAACACAAACGTTTCGTAGGCCTCAACATTTTTGAAGGCAGTAGTTTGGGTCTCCGTAGCTTATGTACAAATTCTGTGCTTTTCACCGGCTACCGCTGCCAAAACTTGAGGTGCCTGAGTCCATTAGTAAACTATCAACCGATAATGCCAATGGATTGTGTTATTTTCGATGGAAAATGCCCCACTGGAGGAAATTTGATCCATTTTCTTTGGTCACATCACCGCATTTCGAGCATCCATTAGTAGCGGGCTCATGGAAAGGAATAAGCAAGCCAAAATTAGATCGTAAAAGTGGAGAGTAGAAACAAAGGAAATAACCGTAGTGGCTAACAATTTAGCCTTTCTTAAAATAGTACGACTGAAAGGCCGGCCCACTTAACTAGAAAATACACTAATATTGGAAACTGGAGCCAAAATATAGCCCAGAAACAGCATACCAGAACCGCAAACCTGGCGCGAATTTCAAAGTGTAAATCTCCAAACAAGCGGAATCAACGCTGTTTTGGGCCGAAATGTTAACTAAAACGGGACAACAATGGGCGGTCTAGGACAAACCCTAAACGCTGGTTATGACAAAGGTAAAATAATTAAGCTAGGTGCAGTGCTTATGGTGATATTTGCGTTTTTAGCGGTCGGCTGCGGATAACGCCATTTTCGAGCCTGCGCTAAATTCACATTCTGCTTTGGAAGCAGTTACAGAAAAAAGAAAGAAATAATACAAAAAACTAGCACAACATTATTACAAATTTATACTTAGACATTAACATAGTCCTATTCCATCTCCTTGGCAGTTTGCTCGGTCCGTTTTTCTTTTCTCCCTTGTGCTAAAGGATAACATTACCGGCAACCCACACCTGAAAACATAACTGCGAAGCTCACCTGGACACGACATCAACACAGAACAAAGAGGTCACTTGCACTTCGCAATCATGAAAAACTTAAGTAACCCATAAAACGAAGCAAATTAATACAAGTCACCTGCGTCATTCGACTTGCACAGCTCTAACCACTTGCGGTGGACTCCGAAGGAGACCACACAACCAGTTCAGTTCAGACGGGAAACCAATTTGTGAAACTTGACTGCGCATATACGCGAGAGTAATCGGTCAGTGCAATCTTTTCAATGTCATAGCACTAGTCGGCAGTGTACCAGGATTTGGCGGGTCTTAGTCTGGCAAGCGCTTTCCATACAAAAGCCACAAATGTCTGTTTAACAACACTGCGACATGGCGGATGTGACTCGCCACTCAATAAAGTCATAGTTCCAATCCCACGTTGGCAAGTTGACCGGTACCACATTTACAGCTTCTGTGCATAAATCTGCTCTCGTACGAACAGGCCAATATATTTGAGCAGTTACCTGCCACTGTCCTTAAATATTCCTGTAGCTCTTTCCTCATGCCTCACTCACTTGACCCGCAATGTGTACACAACCTCGTCGGACTAGTTCCTCATCAACATACCCCACAGTTGTGATCTGATTTCTTATCTCTGCATCACGCATTCCGTGGAAATAGACTTCGTACAATCTTTTGGCTGTATGGGCCCACAATACTGACTCCAGGTGTACTATTGCTCTCGGTGCTTATAATCAAGCTATCATGTACAATATTGCAAATATGCTGAGCATGCCCAAAAGGCGTGCCTCGCTTTGTCGAGAATAAAATATTTATTTATTTATTTAATTGTTGTTAGTAAGCGCGACCTTTACGTTTTGCATCCGTTGAACATGATAAATGGGTAGGTGGAATTCAATGCTATTTAGAAAACCCGTATACATGTGTCCAGGATGGCTGTCGGTACTACGAAAGCAAGTAAGAAACCAACACGGACATGGATTGATTGAATTTCCATGACCCCACTTTGCCTAGATAGCCCGTGGCGAGGGTTATCAATAGGCTTCGGTAGTTCCATGCTGGTCATTGCAACCCATGTCGCTGTAATGACGCTGACAGATAGTCTTGCGAAAGATGAATGTCAAGGCATGGAAAACGGACGTCCGTACATAATCCAAAATATGCACGCTGAATGAGGGAACGTGTGAAGCCCTTTGGACCCACTAACATCGAACGCTTAGGAACGGTACCTGTGCATGTTACCTATGCAGACACCTGAAGGCAATATTGTTAGCAGTGAATAATGGCTGACATATAACATCATGAGGATTGCAACGATATGCACAAGTAGATGGTGGATGTACCGGTTACGCACGTACATTTCCAAGGAAGCATTACCTACAATACAGCGAAATATGTACGTTGAAGTGAGTCGGGTAAAATAGTCTTTTGCCAGTCAATGCATAACGGTGATAAACACGAGCAGTGTAAATGGGAACAAACCGATGCGACATTTGGTCACCCGAGGTTCACAGGGAGTTTCTAACCTGTAGTTTTCCGAGGTAGTTTATTGCGGTTGTTGGCGCCAATCTGGTAAATGGGAGCGGTACTCAGCCAGGCGTATAATTCAAGTGCCACTGCTTCATACAAACACTGTGACGCAATGCTTGATAACGGGAGAATGCCGTGGCTTGTAAACCGCCGTAGGAAACGTGGATGCACTGATCGCATATATGTTTAAACCATTCACAAATATTCCCGACCTTGCGGGTGAGCTTGTTATCGGATCATAACCCACTAGGCGAGAACCCTGTGAAATGGTTTGCGAATCATTCAAATAGGTGGAAATAAGTCCTCCGGAACAGGGTTACAAGGTGCATGCATTAGAAAGAGGTACGATTTATTACTGCAAGTCGATTTGCATTACTTGCAACGGTACAAACGTTACAACCGCAATGAGACGGCGTTGTATTTGGGGAAGACAAGAGAAAGGTAGATACCATAACTTAACATGGTTTACAACAACAGCGAGACATCACTGAATGGAGCGGACACCGCTATGCCATATAATCCGGATGACGCATAGAATTGGGATTAATGATGGTGCATAGCAGTGGCTTACGTGAGAAGGTTGTTGCGTTAAGCGAACTAACGGTGTCGACGTGTTGAAAGTATTTGTTAGTCGCATGCCGTTACGAATATGGGGTCATGGAACCAAAGTGTGCATGCATCGAGTGGCTACCTTGTTAGCCTCTTTCTATGCCCTGCGTCATTATCTGCTGGTGGCGCGCCGAGGACTGAGTACCAAGCACAGTTAGAACAAGCGAGTAAGACTTGTGTAGCGGGAGTAGGGGAGACGGTACTGAGATCGCTGACTAGGGATGTTCTCTGAAGTTGCCAACAAAGACCAATGCCAGTTAGTTTGGCAGCAAGGTGGAAGGGTAGGCGGAGCCCACTTACGTCCGTATTTACCTCATTTCACGCTAACAAGTGGCCTGTTGTCCACCTGCGGTGTGGCGGTGCCTTCTACTTCATGGAGACAGTGGCTTACTAGATACGCGGTCAACATGCAAACGTCTTACGTATGGCAGGCAAAGGAAGTGATTCCATACCTTTTGCCATATGTGTTGGAGGCACATGAATGCCGAATGCACTGATAAACTTAGTTCGTTTTCGCAGCCTTCCCAAAGCCACGGACTCTGAGTCGCAAAAACGTCGATGAAGCACTATGAGAGGAACCGCGATAAAAAAGCATCGTGCGCGCATTTTCAAACCTCATTATAGGGGAACTCGTAGCTGGGTGTTTGTGTTCGGCCCACACTGTGGCATCACACCCTATACGTGCATTGTGGTCACCAAGCGGGATCAGTCTAGCACGCAATTGCACATACCTTATAACACAGCGAATCGTTAGTAGTACTGATCCATCGTGTTCCTGGCGGAACTCATTGTGAGAGCGTATGTCCTAATAAATACTGCGAACTTACAACCTCTGAGACATATACAGTGGGACAACAACCAATGCCCACCGCCGAACTGCAAGGTAGGTTAGCGCAGCATACTTCAGGATTTTCATGTACTCAGTATTGCGCAAGTATTGGCAGCCTATGATTGAGTACCATAACCTCCCTGGAACTAGTTGCAGGAGTTAGTTATACCACTTCAACTGTAAAATAAGCGGAGGAAGTGCAGGCAGTAGTCAACTGGGCTGCAACAGTTAGATCAAACTACTCGAAACCGCAGTTCTTCGCCACCTCAAGTTTGCAGCCGAGATAAAGAGCGGAGCCTCCAACTTGGCGGCCGACAGAGCCATGGAAGCTAAGCGGTGCGCCGCCAGATACCAATGGGTACACACATGACACATAAACCAAGAACGGGCGTCACGATGACCTGCGATGTCATCCTGCTGCTGAAAATACCACACGCGTCTGCCGAAACGTTTTCCTGCGTACCGTAATTGCGTTCAACGGAAACTCCGTAATAGGAATTTGTGGTGGTGTGCAATTTCCGAAATTACGATCCACTAGGAGCACGGTTATTGGGACTCACCTTCGTCGCACGACCTTACAGTGTCGGTTTCCGTTTCCTGGCCCGGATGCGGAAGTAGAGGGGAAGGTTGCTTGCGTTGAAGTCAAGTGGCTCAAATGATTGCAAGCAGTTCCTTGCAAGCGCGGCGGAACGTTACTTAAGGAGACAGTAGCTACAGCGACGGTAGGGTGTTCATGCGAGATTTCCGGCGGCGCTACACTACATAATATGGTTACGTTTGCCACCATTTTGAGCGGAAACCGTACCGGCTACTTGGATGTGCGACAATACAGTTGAAAGCTGCCCTTGTTTGGCATCAGTGCGCACAGCGTTTTACCTGCTTTCAATGCGGCTGAAACATTTTGCGAGCCGCAACTGCGTAATTGAGCGTGAATGTCCGACAACACTTCCTGCGACTTGCGCAGTTTCTAGACATGGTTTACAATAACAGCACCTTCCGTAGGCTCACGATCTCGCAAACCCAGCTCACAACCTAACTCCACACCGCCAGAACTAGCTGTGCGAGGTTGCAGAGGAACGATCCATCGACAACCATG
Organism: Dicrocoelium dendriticum; assembly: GCA_944474145.2. Classification (NCBI taxonomy): domain Eukaryota; kingdom Metazoa; phylum Platyhelminthes; class Trematoda; order Plagiorchiida; family Dicrocoeliidae; genus Dicrocoelium; species Dicrocoelium dendriticum. The sequence goes on along the minus strand of OX104063.1, from coordinate 110,384,413 downwards.
CAGGATGTCATCCGCGAAATGGCTGTGAAGGCAAGCAACCTACCAAATATGACAACATGGTAACTACCATAGCCACCATTCACTTCCCCAGGTGATGTACGCACGACGAACGTCGGAATGGGGACAGGTCACTAACCAGTAGAGGCCATCAGGCCGGCAACAGAGGACAGAGGAAACGCGGAAATTGGCTAAAAGCACGTTCGCCGCAAACACACATTTAGCTGTCCGTAAAATACGCTACACGAAGGACTTCCGATGAAATAGGCACAGCTTTCATGTTACGCTTCCCTATGACCTTGCCTTTTCCATTCATACAACTATGCACACGGCAACAATACAGGTGAAGAGAGTAAGAATCAAACTGTTGTGAGCTCCCAGTTTTCCATTACCTTACACTGGTGAATATCACTTGCACTTGCATCGGACTCCCAGCCAAGAGAGTTAGAGCTCAAAATAGCAACGCGATGCAGAAATGGTGTGCTTTAACACATGAGGCCCAATAATCCGTCACAAATGAGAAAGTGCAAACTCTATAAGATGAGGTGATCATGCCTGACCAAAGCGGCGTTCGTGGTATTTCCCACCTGAATGCATTTCGCTAATTTTTGGACACCTATTTCTCTATTATCAATAGAAGACATCTCTAGCTCATTAGCGTTGGTGGCACATCCATTAAGATATATAACATAACCTCAAAATGCTGAAACTGATGATGTTTCTCCAGGGAACGATTGCGTTATTCTGGTCCAACACCACAGGCACTTGCATCCGACTCTCAGCTAAGAGAAATAGAGCTCTAAACTAGCAACTTAATGCACAGTCGTGTGCTTTAGCATCTGTGGCCCACTAATCAGTCATGCTTGAGATAGCGCAACCCCCAAAAGAAGTGGTATTCGTGTCTAACCAAAGCGGAACCCAAGGTAAATAAATAAATAAATACTTTATTCTCGACTATGCGAGGCACTCCCATGGAGGCATGATCAGATATGTACAACTGTACAAACATTTTATGGCAACTGTGACAGTAATAGTAGAAAATTGGTCGTATGTCTATGATAAAATAAATAAATAGATAGTTTATTCTCAGTTCATAGAGACGCACAAACTTATGCATGATCAATGTTTAAAAACTGTTGTGTATCACGATGATACTACGGGTTCAATCGTGTGTAGTTGAAACGGTGTCCAGAAGAGTTGATATGTGAATCTAGTCGACTTGCCAGTATGTAGTTGTGGGCTGTGACTTTATTCAGTGGCGAGTCACATCCGCCACGTCGCAGTGTTGTTAAACAGACAATTGTGGCTTTTTATAGGGAGAACGCTTGCCAGGCGATAATCCACCACGTCCTGCAACACTGCCGTAAAGCATACTGAACATTATTGTTGAACTGGCAAAGCCGCTTGACGACTGGTTTCACCTTCGGTTTTTCGCGGAGTAATGGCTTCTAATTTCCTATTTTAGTTGGACGGGTATTTTGCTCTGGGTCGCCATGATTTTTGGGGTCGCTGGAGGAGAGGGACATCGCGATTTTTCTTCTTGTTGTATGTCCAGGTGAACAGAAGTTTCAATTTTTCCGCTGTCCAGATTTTTCAGATGTATAATGTATGGGACTATGAGGATATGTCCAGTTCTCCATACTGGACAAGGGTTATGGTGATTGTAGGTTGGTCCTTGCGGAGTTTTACCATCCTCCATGTCAGTCCTTGTGGGTTGTTACGTCCGTCTTGGGCCAAAATTGTTCCTCAGTCCAATCCCAGATCTCCAAGATGTCCCGGACCTCAGGGAAAAGGGAAAGTGGGAGACAACCGAGAGAAGACCGCAAGAACAGGCATGGAATTGAATATTGTTAATGTCTCGTGTTATAACATTTGGGCTTGAGACAAAAGCATGTACACTGCGCAACAATAATTATGCTGAAAATGTCTTTTGAGTATCCTATAGAATCATTAGCCGTATAGGTGGCTTGCTACCGCCTGCGTAGGGACAAGAGCGTTGCACCAGTAAGTAAAGTACGAGTATCCGTTTGATATGAGTCGATAGTTGCGTGGGGATAGAGCAAGGAGCGTTAGAATGTTGGTAGTGATTGTCAGGTGCATGAACAGCACGTAGTTAGTGTAATCCGAGAGAGGGGCATAATAAGCAAAAATAAATAGGTTGCTGCGAGAGAGTCTTAAAACTCAATTGGTGGAAGGGCAGTGGAGGGATTGGATGCAGATATTCTAGAGGAGTAAAGGTTATTCAGATACGGGGTGGCTATTAACAAGCACTGGATCATCGGATATGCATGGGGCCAATGGCCATTAGCTACTTCTGAAGAGAAATGCAGAATTTATGACGACCGACAGATGTTGGCGCTAGGAGTGACTCAGTCGCCAGATGCAGCTACCCCAATCGGACGCTTTGTCACTAGTGTATGCCTATAGGGTCGATGAGTGTATCTATAGGCCAGTGAAGGTAAGTGATAGGTCAACAGATCAGCTAAGCTGTGACGCAAACAATCCAAGAGAATGAACATTGTAAGAGGGAGCTAGCTCCGGATATCCGCAGAGTTAACTGGAAGCTATGGCAACTAGCTGCTGGTAAGAAGAGATGGTGGCTCTAGGAAAGAATGAATCAGTGGCTGCTGTAGCCATAGTATTAAGACGTTTGTCCACTACTGGATACTTACAGTTTCGATGAAGAAGTCAACATCCAAACGAAGTTTAAGAGAGACATACGGCAGAAGAGAATAAAGGCTGGAGAGTCAAGAAGTGGCTCCTTGTAGGCTACATGGAGCCAACAATGTCTAGCTATTGTCAAGAAAATTTGAGGCGAGTAAGATGAACGACGGATAATGGCGCGCTAGGAGAGAGAAGAGTGACCAGCAATAGAGTTTGGGCTAAGCCTACAGTAACTAGTGGATCCTACGGTGGCACATAATAGGTCGGCAAACCATCTGAGCTGTAAAGCAAACATTCCAAGTGGATGAATATTGTAAGAAGGGAGCGACTCCCACAGGGCTCCGGATATCGGTAGAGTTAAATGGAGGCTATGGTGGCTAACCGCTGCTAAGCAGAGATATTGTCTCTGGAAAAGCGTGAACCAGTGGCTGGTGTAGCCATAGTATTAAGACGTTTGTCCACTATTGGATACCTTCAGTTTCGGTAAAGAAATCAACGTGCGAGCGAAGCTTAAGAGAGACAGACGGCACAAGAAAATGAGGGTTGGATGGTAAGGGAGTGGCTACTTGTAATCTGCATGGAGCCAACAATGATTAGCTATTGCCAAGAAGAGTTGACCAGAGTAGGATAACGGCGCGCTAGAAGAGAGATGAATGGCCAACATTGGAGTTCGGATTAAGCCTCCAGTTCCTAGTGGATCCTACGGTGGCACATAGTAGGTCAACAAAACATCTGAACTGTGACGCAAACATTCTAAGATAATGAATATTGTATGAATGGAGCTACTCCTACAGATCTCCGGATATTCGCAGGTGTTTCTCACCTGGACACATTTTGTGAATTTTCTCACATTAGTTTTTTTAATTATCACTGGAAGACCACCCTGGCTCATTAGTGTCAGTGATACAACTATAATGACGTATAAAATAGCCTCAAAGAGTCGAAACTGGTAATATTTCTGTAGGAAATGCTTGCGTTATCCTAGTTCAGACGGGGCAAATGAGTTTTATGTTGCTTTGTCTTACCCATATGGACTCAGCTCATGCGGCTTTGGTATAATTTTCGCATCCACATCGGAGCATTAAAAACGTTGAACTCCACATTCATAGGGGATTCTGCGGCCCAATATTCTCTGAAAATCGCATATGGTCGCATTCTGGCTGTGGGTTAGCTACATCATATCCTGTGATGTTCTACCTATATAATAATTCTTACAGCCTACCTAGTATTTCCCTAAAACCTTTCTGTCTGTTTTCTCAACTTTTACTACGTTTACTAAGAAAGTATGCTTTTCAGCCCACTGCGTCATAGTTCGCTACCGCAGTGAATTACACGTTATCTTAGGCATTCCCAGTTACTACTCCATATTTGGAACTTATTACGCCTAGCCGCTTTTTGTATTATTTCTTTCTTTTTTCTGTATCTGCTTCAAAGCAGAACGTGAATTTAGCGCAGGCTCGAAAATGGCGTTATCCGCAGCCGACCGCTAAAAACGCAAATATCTCCATAACCAATGCCCCTAGCTTAATTATTTTACCTTTGTCATAACCAGCGTTTTGTCCTAGACCGCCCATTGTTGTCCCGTTTTAGTTAACATTTCGGCTCCAAAACAGCGTTGATTCCGCTTGTTTGGAGATTTACACTTTGAAATTCGCGCCAGGTTTGCGGTTCTGGTATGCTGTTTCTGGGCTATATTTTGGCTCCAGTTTCCAATATTAGTGTATTTTCTAGTTAAGTGGGCCGGCCTTTCAGTCGTACTATTTTAAGAAAGGCTAAATTGTTAGCCACTACGGTTATTTCCTTTGTTTCTACCCTCCACTTTTACGATCTAATTTTGGCTTGCTTATTCCTTTCCATGAGCCCGCTACTAATGGATGCTCGAAATGCGGTGATGTGACCAAAGAAAATGGATCAAATTTCCTCTAATTGATCGTTTACTAATGGACTCAGGCACCTCAAGGTTTGGCAGCGGTAGCCGGTGAAAAGCACAGAATTCGTACATAAGCTACGGAGACCCAAACTACTGCCTTCAAAAATGTCGAGGCCTACGAAACGTTTGTATTCATCCCTGCTTTACTGTTCGGAAAGATACACACGAGCAAAAGCAGTTGTTAACGATATTTCTTCTCATGCATGAGCATGGATGTTATGTACAATTTGATCTGATCCCACGCAGGAACAGCATCTAGCGCTTGTCTAGAAATATACCTTTATTTATTTATTTATTTTTTTTATTTCTCCAGGACAAATACTCCCTAAGCCGTTGTTTTTCATTCTACACTCATTGCGTTGTACGACAGCCGAAGAGCACAACTTTTCTTTGCCTGTGAGCGGCCCAAATGTCAGCGTATTTTAACCCAGTTCCGGGCAAATACCGGCGGCGCTCAGTAGTACACAACCCGACCGCGGTTAATGACCTGTCAAAATGGCTCACTACCCGTGTGTATCTTAGAGGGTGCGACCCCGCACGTAACTGCATTCTCCGAGCAACGGATATCCTACGTAACTGACTGCAGCCCAGATTCCTGTCACATTTAACCTGATAAGGACACAATACAACCCTTGCGTTCGGATACCAACACGCCTGTACTGTTATGTCCTTTCGTCGAGAATATAATTATTTATTTATTTACAGGCCCACAACTGCGCTGCACATTTAGCTATCACGACAGTACGACAAAGTCTGGTGCCGGACACCATCTGCAGCGTTGATACAACCGCAATTCCATAGCTGTACGACGTTTCATCCGCTAAAAGAGCGTAGAGGAAAAACGTTGCTAGACCACTCACGTCAACAACCATGCCACGCCACCCTACTTATCCACCATAATGTACTTGTGGGTTGCACCGCACAAAAGCACCTCACCGTAACGTTTCACGGTGGGACGGACCACAGAAGGAAAAAATACGAACCGAAGCTGCTTCCCCTCAGACACCAACTGGTAAACTGCTTGACTTTCTACCATCGATACGACGTCTGCAACCTCACAGACCGTCCTACACCGATGACTTTTCCACAAATTACTAAGATCCATGCGAGTGACACGCCTGCCGTGTTGGTGAAATATGCACGGTCGCAAATCCGGTGTGCGGTGGAAACTTTCCCTCAATTGTAGAAACTCCACTTTTTGTCCAGCGGAGAGCTGAGGGATACGTGCGTATAACCACAGGTTTCTAAGATGAAATTCATGATTGTAAATAATGCAGAACCTACCAACGACATACCTGCTCTCCTTCAAAAGCACGGTGACCCGGGCCTTGCAATCCTACGATTTAAAGTTCAACTTCAGTTGGGACCGGAGCGATAGGACAATCCCGTGAATGTTCCTTCTTTTGCGTATCATCGAAGCTGGAATTGACAAGTCTGCTTGAGATGTTGAAAAGCCTAAAACAAAGACCGCATCACACCCCGTCCAAGCAATTATGGACCTCATTTTCTTTCCCAGAAGTCCCTGCCATGCCGGTTTAGGTGAAGTAAAAGAGTGAAGAGTAAGCTGAGAAAACGGGAGAAGGACGGTCCGCTACATAATGATACTAAAAGTGGGAAAAGAAAATTTAAAAAGACGAAGGGAAAGTTAAAGATACGAGTCGGTTAGGAGAATTTGAAGATTTGGTACTACCAACCAAGAGCACCCAACTGACGCTCAAAGCCCACTACCTTAGATACCCTAACGACGTGCTCCGAAGGCGAGTTCCAACGATAAATAACTCGACACGACTAGTGAGTCTCCGTCCTTATCCGGCCAGAACGCAGTTTGTGCAGATTCAACGGGTGACCTGTGAGACTAGACAGCTTGGCAGGACTAAGTAGCCGGAACAAGTCTGGATTGAGCTTACATGTTAAGGTACGGTAAGTGAGGAGCAAATCCCCTCTAACGCTGCGGTAGTGCATTGAATACATACCCAAGCTAAGCAAACGTTCGGGATACGTTTGCTCCCGTACTCCCTGCACTAGCCTTGTACCCACTCGCTAAACTCTCTCCAGTTCCATTTTGTCCCTTACAAGACAAGACAGACAAGCCTGCACAAATTACTCTGAGTGGGGCCACACGTAAGCTGCGAACAGCGTCACAACAATATCGGCCGTTAGGACACCGAAGCAGCGGCGTATGAACCATGTCATACGGAACCCTCTACAAGTAGCCTACCTCCAATAGGCCCTAGTGTGTAGCAATGAGTTGCGGGTGGCGCCTTGATCAACCTGCTGAACGACGACAGGGGGTTACCTTCCACCAAGTACATGGCGCGTGGGAGGACTGGCACCTCCAATACAGAGGACAACAGTTCGTCTGATTTATAGGCATCAACCATAAGGTTGCCCAATCCCAGCGCCATTCCAAGGCGCTATGAAGTGCCTCAGAGCCGCCAGGGATATCCACAATAATCCGGAGCTTGTGACCATCAGCAAACAATAGCGTCGGTGCTTCAAGCTCCTGGGGTAGGTCATTGACATAAACTGCGAAAAGCAACAGCCCTAGAACCGAGTCCTGCACAACGCAACTAGGCACAGCTTGTCTAAGCGCAAGTCTAAGCCCACGCGTACACACTGTTCTCTGCCCTCTAGGAAAGCAGAGACTCATTTAAGGGCGGCTACAGGTATCCCATACGATCTCACCTTCAGTGAGAGTCGTTGATGTGGGACAGTATCAAAGGCTTTCCAGAAGTCAACGAAAAGCATCTCGATGATGTGACCGATGTCTACTGCTTCTGCCCAGCTGTCACGAGCTGCAGGTACATTTGGCAGACATGAAAATCCCTTACTGAATCCGTGCTGCACCACATTGAGAAGGTTAACTTTAATCAGTTGATGCTCCACCGAAGCTCTGACCAACTTTTTAACAACTTAACTACTACGCTTTTAAAGCTGACATGCCGGTAGTTCGCGGACAAAGCTCTGGCTCCGCCCTTAGAAATCGGACAGATGGTCGCCTTCTTCCTTTCCGAAGGCGAGGCACAGCTGTCGAGTGATACCGTATACGTTCATGGCAGAGGGCCACTTAGCTCAGAAGCCAATGCATGCAGCAGCTTCGGATGAACTGAAGCAGGGCCAGAAGCTTTTGAAGGATTTAGCCCTTGCAATAGCTCGAAGATTTGTGTCTCCGGCATGCTAATTTCAGATGGGCAAGGATTCTCTGGAACTTTCGTGACCAGCTCAAACTGGGGTAGAGAGGCCGCATGAGCAAAGACACCGGTATACTCTTCACTAAGTATACAAACATTATCATGCTCGGTATGCCCATGTGTCCCGTCCGCAAGTGCTTATACCGATACTTCTCGCTAAGTTTGCAAAGAACCTCTTTGAATTGGTTACGGCTGCGTTAGCCAATTCCTCCTCGTACTGAAAACGTAGGGTAACAAAAGGAAGCTTACATTTTTTTCTGCCGCTCGATAGCCTTCGTAAGTGATGTTTGATGAAACTGCTTGGTAAGTTTGCCAACACTTAGAGCCTTTCATGAGCAGGTATTTACCTATATGATCTATCCAAGGAGGCTGCGCCCGTGTTTCCCCTCTTAATGAGTGGGATGTGGGGAGCAGAGATTGCGCTAAGTTATGCCCTCAACTTCTCCCAGGTTGTTTCAACGGTCTCAGCCACGATGATCGCACAACGCAGAACTGAAGCTTTGTCTCGCATTAAGTTAAACTCTGCCCGCCAAGCTTTGGACATGCCTTAGCAGTAGCTTGATGACACTTAGTTAGAGCACTTCGAAAGAATATGCAGACATAGCCACTGGCTCCTAGAGGACAGCCGTAGGTAATTTCACTTACGTACTCGTATGCTTTCGCAAAAATGAGATCCAAGGTAGACGGAATTTCGTTGCGTATTTAGCTAGTCTGGAGGTACACCAACTGATGCAAAGGAAGTTGCAAGGTTAGCTCGAGGCGATCTGAACTGAAAATGACAACTTCCGAACTTCACGGTAGGTCAGCCCAGCAGGTTTCAGGGAGGTTGAAGTCACCCAGTGTTGGGCACCTACTGGCAGACTGAGTACGAAGAAATACAATAATCTCCATGAACATGCTTCCAGTATTTCGGTATACTACTATAGCCGTAAACTGTGCAGAGGAAGTGCACACAAGAATCGACAGGGCTTCAACAGGTTGATCCGGCGACTGGAACCTACAGGTGCTCAACGCAACAAGTTTACAAGTCACCTAACGCGCGACGCCCCCACCTTGGCGAACAACAGAGCCATCAAATCTAAGCAGTGAGTAGCCAGGAAAGCATACTTCACTGTCCGTGATATCCGGGGACAGCAATGTTACGGTGAGAGCAAGCATCTCGGGACGAGGTTTGTCTACAAGTAGACCCACCTCATGTACCTTGTTCCTTAAGCTACGCACATTACTAAGCACTACCCGAAAGAACTCGGAGTGACCAGTCTTGGGTCATACACTACCAGCAGGGGTTCCGGTAGGGCAGAATTTGACTTCCGGCTGACTACCTGAAAACCCAGAAGACGAAGACCTGCTAACCAGCCGCCCGCCTGCTCTTGGGACGTTTGCTGGCTTCCTTTAACTTCCTTAGATCTGCCAGTTGGAGAGCCGGCTAAACAAATAAATAAATAGGTATATTTCTAGACCGGCTAGAAGCTACACCATAAGGATTCAGATCAATCTTTACATTAATCCGATGCTCTTGCACGGAAGTAGGCAAAACACAAGTATATATTTTTCGTTAGCAAGTACAAATGCAGTAACATTGTTTGGTGTACAGCAGCTGGTTCGTATGCTCCCACATTGAAATTTTCCTTTATTCTTCTGGCGATATTGAGCTCTTAGTTCTTTGGGTGCAGAAGCTGCGCAGATGTGTAGTTGTGCCTTTTTTATTGGAACAGGATCCAATTCAGCACAAGTTCACTTTAAATTCATTGGACATTTGTTGGCCCGCTCAGTCGTCACAATTGTTTGTTCGCACATGGAAGAAAGGAGAGTGACGGAATTATAAGCGATACGAACGTTAAAATAATTTCAATGAATGCGGATGAAAATAAAAAGGATTTGTTAAGAGACGTACTAAGGCGGCGTGCTTCACTAGAAAAATACAATTAACAAAAAATACAGCAAAGCTTTCCTAGAGCTGATATTGCTTTCTGGCGCAAAATTTCAACCTGGGTAAATCGCAGAAGAACAGCAAAGCCATTTCTAAGGCTAGCATACTGCGTGAGGTAGCACAAAAACATATAAATAAATAAATAAATAAATAAATAGTATATTCTCGGTAAAACGAGACACACCTGTAAAGGCGTGATCAAATATGCATACAAGCATAGCTTCTGTGGAATGTTAAAAGATTTCGTTTTAATGAAAGTTATAAAAGAAAAGATGTTGTCCGTATGAGTGAGCATACTGTCAGGTAACAGTCAGAGCCAGGGACATTATGGCGCTGTGGCGCGCAAAAATCCGTCAAAACACAAGTTGGGGGTAATTTCGCCAGGTAGTGATCCGTGAGCACAGGAGCCTAAACAAGGCTTTTTGCAACCAATAACCATTACGAGACAAAGATGATCTGTGCTCCAACAAAGCAATCTTCATAGCAGAATTAGTTGCACAGGTTCGATGTAGAAGGCTGAGGACTGCGTCAGTGTGAAATGCTTAGCTGTGACTTTATTTTGTGGCGAGTCACATCCGCCACGTTGCAGTGTTGTTAAGCGGACATTTGTGGCTTTTTATAGGGAGAACGCTTGTCAGGCGAAAACCCACCACGTCCTGGAACACTGCCGTAGCTTTCGTTGAACAGTAATGCAAGTCGGTTATGCATCGTATAGAGCGATTTTGCATTCTATTATTCACAGTCGGTTGACAGCCAAATTTCTTCGTTGGTTGGCCGAATGGCTTAGTTCTGATACGGCAGCAGTCGTTGAAGCTGGTCAATGATGCAAGATTCGAAGAGTCGAATGATAATGATGCAGGTGAGTAAACACATTGTTAATAGAGGCCGGCTCTTCTATTATATTCATGCTCGGCTCGCAAGCCATGTCCAGCTATCCTCGCTGGACTTGTCATGGGGTCGGTGAGTGAAGTTGTTTCTTGTGGCTGAATATGTCCTTAATAGGTAAAAACGCCATTCTCCGAAAATTGGATTTGGGATCCCTGCAAATGTAAGTGTAACTGTTTCCATAGCCAAGTGAAAATTCCATGGAAGACCATCGGAATAGCCACGTATCCGTGCGCAACGCAGTCCGTGAAATGACATCAGAATAGCTCCAGGTGACTGGCGAATAGGAATGTTTGAGGCAGTGAAGGTAATCACGCCAGAGTTGTTTGTCTTCGATTGTGGAACGGGGATCCATGTACATATATTATTCCAGGTGCGTAAATTGTTCTCTGAGAACGAGGCAAGCTAAACCCATTTGTTTAGACCCTATGAAGGTAGCGCCTCCGGAATGGCGGAATGAGCTCCATTTGGACCAGTGTGTGGTTTTCATTTCCTGGAGAAAGGACCAAGCGTTTTGAGGATGGGTCGGCCAGTCCCAGTGGATAAACCTTCTGGTTTTGGCGGATGTACCTGTGGGAATCTCGGGAAAAACCGGCAACGGACAAGAGGTGTCCAAACAGACAGCAATGAATCAAGAAACAATAACACAGACTGGTGGCGCTCACCGGTGCTTATGATACATTCAAACTTATGTAATTTCGTTTAGTATACATAATTCGCAAGCGCGTTCTATACATTACGTCGCTGTTATGACTCAGACTACAGCTACTACGTGGGAAGAAGGTTCTGCACACGCAGGGTCAAAAGACCGACATAGCAAAGCGTTTTAACAAAAGTTAAGCGAATGATGCGATGGTTTTAGAGAAACATGTAAACCGATGATGACGGCAGAAGCCAGAATGCGAGAGGCATCTTAGTTGAAACTGAGGACAAATAGGTTGAGACCGAATGCGGAAGCAAGATAGGTAGAGCAACATTCCAAGAGGAAAAGGAATTTCAAGGAATCGGCTAGGAGCGAATGAATGCTGACGGCAATACGAGGAGTAGTTCATAAGAGTAATTACACTAAAGCGTTCATGACTCTACAGTCCAAAAGCCTTCAGAATCTAGGAAAATGGTCACAGGGGGCAAAAACTGCCGTGCATTGGGTGTCGTTCTGACACGTACGGTCTCAGTAGTATACCAGTGCGAGCATAAGGTAAAGAGCATAGGAATAGGAAGAGTGGTAAGTTGAGCATACTAATGGGAGTACTAGTCAAGCCACACTAAACAGTGTTCCGAGTGCCGCCAATACTCAGGAACGAGCTCAGAGCGAATGAGATCATGAGCACGAGGATAACTTGGATAGGCGCAATGAGTATAATCTGTGGGAATACAAATTGGAGCGCAATAAGAGAAAAAGGCCAGGGATAATAGGAATTAAAAGCAGGCAGAAAGTTACAGACGGGTCAGGTGAGAGAGGATAACGGCAGGACAGTAAAGCCGGACGTCCGAGTTAAAAAGAAATGAAAACAGAAAGCGAGAGAAAAAAAGGTTAGGGTCGCGGTGAGAAGGGTTTATTGCTAAAGAGTGGAAAAGCCCACGAGGCTCTCCACGTAGTGTAAACAGCACCATTAGGTCAGCCAAACCAAAGGAAGTGATGCCTCAGAAGTCTAAATGAATTTAGTGATTACGAGGCCGACTAAGCGGTATTGGATTAATCGGCGCTTTAGGACGAGGTCGTACAATGCAGACAAGAATGGGGCTATAACAATAATGTGGGGTAATAGAGTTAACCCTGCGGGGCCAATACCGTTTAAGGCTCGGTATCATGGAAGCAGTCAGAGATTAACAGACTAGTCCAGTGAGACAGGATCACGACATGGCAGTAAAGCTGGTCGTCCGATTAATAGGGGGAATGAAAAGAGAATGCGAGATAAGAAAAGGTTAGGGTCAGTATGAGAAAGGTTTACTGATAAGCAGTGAGGGAGCCAACGAGGCTTTCCAGGTGATGTAAGCAAGACGTCGAGTCAGTCGAACCAAGGTTTGTAACGTGGAATAACTCTAAGTAAAAGTGGAAACAAGTGGCTGATCAAGCGAGACTAGATTAGTCGGCGCGTAGGAATAGCACGTAAAATTAAAGGCAGGAAAAGAGGCTGTAACAAAAGGTGAACGAGTCTAGCAGCCTCACGTAGTAAGGGATCAAGAGCGTTGAGTCTGTGTAGCGTATACCACTTAAGTCAGAGTAGCATATCAGCAATCAGAGAGAAGGAAACTGATCGGTGGACTAGATCACCACACCGCCAGTTGAAGAACAATTGAGAACAGAGCGCGATAAAACATAAGTTAGCGACAGGATGCGAAGAGTTTATTCACGATGGGTAAGAGAAGTCCAATAGGCTCTCTAGGTAATGTAAAGGTATAGTAGAGTCAGACGAGCCAAGAGAGGTGACGTCTCAGAAGTCTGAACAAAGTCTGGACAAATTTTAACCGCTGAAAATGCTGAAGGTGAACACTATGCAATACGTGGAGTGGTTTGCTAGTTTTTTTGAAATTAAACGATGGGCAACGAATAAGGCCATTACCATGCTTCGCTAAAAATGGCTTTCTGCTTTGCAAGCAGGTAGCAGAAAAAAGAAAAGATAATGTAAACAGTAGCGAGGCGGTATATGTTCGAAATAGGAGTAGCTACTCAGCAGTGCTATAATTAGCCCGTAATACCCTGCGACAACTAGGGACTGCGTAGATGGCCGAAAAGTACACTTCGCAGGCATACATGGCAAATGTACTAAATAAGCGATAATCTTGCGCAAAATGGCTAGAAATCCAGTAAAGATTATTATGGCTACATGGGAATGCAAGAGAGTTTATAATTAACCCACGGTTAGAATGCCTAAGCATACCATTTTCAGTGGATCCTGAGCCACATAAACAACCAGTAATATAGAGTTTAGTATTCTTTAAGTTACTAAGTGTTTTTGAAGCTTATGTCAAGGCCGCATGAGGCGGATCTACCTGAGTAACACAGGAGACCTTTCGGATCAGTTGACACATTTGGCCTGGAAAATACACACATTTCTTAGCTAAACATCTCAAGCTTTATCCCTTAGAGCCGATTTTCTATATTCATGAGGCTATGTCTCTAACTTCAGTGAGCCAGAGGTGCCTGTCACTAATAATAAAGACATGAGTATGGGAAATTTAGTAAAATTGTGCAAATTGCTTTGGGGCGTGAAATCCATTTTGGTCTGCTTTGGTTGGGCATTACCAACGTTGGTTCTGTTGATTGAGCTTGCTTGAACTTGAGGGATTGTTATGCCTCAGGTGTTGATGCAGCTCCTTGATGAATTTCGAGTTATTTCTCTCTAATTTTAGGTTCCGAATCAAGTGCCAGCGGTATTCATCCAGGTGGCAATGTTAACTAGTACTCTACTGTCACACTGGCTATTTCTTTTTTGGTTTACCTGTCAAGGGCTGTTCTAGCATCCTAAGCAAGGAGTGAGAAGTTAAATCATGAGTAGAATAGCAACAAAAACTTTACAGTGTCGCCTGTACCGGGAGCCAAGAGAGCGATTCGAGAAGACAGTTTGCGTTGCAGAAAAACGTTTATAGATCCCCTGTTATCTAGCTATAAAAGAACGACCTGTGTACGCTCTAGCTAAGGGAACGGAGCAAGCACAGCACACAGAGCGTTTGCGAGTTGCAACCGAAACGTGCGCCAAGCAAAAGTGCCGATGAGCAAGTCAAGCATTCGAACTCAACAATCAGTTCAGCAAGCCGCACCGGTTGCCTAAGTGTACAGTGAAATAATTTTAGTTAGAATTTTACACAGACAAACCGGGGAATCTCCAGTCCGCTACATAGCCTTCTCCCAGAAGGGACTGTGTAAGCAGTGCTTCGATCTACGTGAGGACTCTCCGGCGCAGGCCAGCCTTCTGCGAGAAAGGTTGTGAAATCTGATGCAGCTACTGGGAGATAACCATGCATTTGGACCCTAGCGGACTCTTACCCGTGTCCTCCCTACGGTGTCGAAACGGTAAAAAGCTGTTTGTGGGGGGACAGTTAGCAAAGTTCACGTAGGCAGTTGAGCAGGAAGTTTGTTCCACTTCCAGTTGACGTGCGGGGATCCAGCGAAACATGGAACCGAGGTGCAACCAACCGACGGTGTATACGGAAAGCAAAATGAAAAAGCAGCATAAGTGCATAGCAGTACACAAAAGATTGCGAAGCAAAAGCGTGCGAACCTGTTTTTAGGTTTTTGAAAGGTTTTGCTCATTTTTGGTAGTTTCAAAACTTTTTGGTCTATTTTGTGGATTTTCAAAAACGTTTGGTAAGTGCAGAACATTTCAAATGCACATTCTACGTAAAATAGTGAGTGTTAACGAAGTCCGAATATCGAACTGGAGCTTTGAGTTCCCTACCGCGTCGATCGATAGTATGGCGATTAGGATTGCTGTCGGTTGAGATTGTAGGTTCTGCTGGAGCGAACGGACTCGTCTGAGGTTGCGGTGCGAGCTGTGATGGCAAGGGCTATGAAGGTGCTTGTTGCACCGAAGAGTCAGACTTGTCGAGGAATGCTGGCTTGAGTCGATCGATGTTGATCGTCTCAGTCTTACCATTGTAGTCAATGGTAAACGTCTTGTCGCTTCTGCGTACGATACGGCACGGACCAGAGTAAGGAGGTTGACGTGGTCGGCGTATGCTGTCAGTGCAAACGAACACGCGCGTGCAAGTAGTTAAGAGCTCGTCCACGTTGGTACGCAAGCTCTGTGCTCTGGGTTGCGCAGGCTGAAGCTGTCGCATGTGATGAGATAGGCGAGCTGCGTAGTCGCCATAGTCGAAGGTTGTTGGCGCTTTTGGTGAGATGAGTTCACCAGGTAAGCGTGTGCATCAAAAGACTAGCGACGATGGAGTGGCGTGAAAATCCGCTTTAATCGGGTTTCGTATGCCTAAGAGAACGAGCGGAAGTGCTTCGTGCCAGGATGTGCTAGATTGGGCACAGAGTGATGCTTTGAGTTGCCAGTGGAACCTTTCTACCATCCCATTAGCTGCGGGATGGTATTCGGTGGTTCGGTTGTGTTGGCAACTAAGAACATTGAGCAATTTGTTGAAGGACCCGTCAAAGTGTGCTCCTCTGTCAGTGATGACTAAGCTTGGGCAACCGAATTGAGCTACTAGCGTTCTAGGAAAGCTGGTGCAACTTACTTAGATGAGCAGTTGACTATCGGAATCACCTCTGGCCAACGAGTGAATCGGCTGACACAAGTGAGGAGGTACACGTAGCCTTTGCATGGAGGTAAAGGTCTGACAAGGTCGACATGGACGTGTGCAAAACGAGAGTCAGAAGCGGGAAAGATGTCAATTGGGCTTTCGGTATATCTGTATACCTTGAAGCGCTGACACTCTAAGCATGCGCGTGCCCAAAAGCGGATATCGCGGTTGACGTTTGGCCATACG
Organism: Dicrocoelium dendriticum; assembly: GCA_944474145.2. Taxonomy (NCBI): domain Eukaryota; kingdom Metazoa; phylum Platyhelminthes; class Trematoda; order Plagiorchiida; family Dicrocoeliidae; genus Dicrocoelium; species Dicrocoelium dendriticum. The sequence continues at coordinate 110,368,380 of OX104063.1, read as the reverse complement.
AAGCGTTCCGTTACGAGCTTCTGCGAAGCATGTATGCCGGGATGAGACAGGTTGTGCAACGCGTTGAAAACTGGTCGACACATTGAAGTAGGAACTAGGGGTCTGGAAGAAGTTTGTGAGACGTCACAAAGAATGGTCCCCTCAGATGAAGCTAGTAGAACTACGCGTAGTTTCAACGAGGTGTTGCGTCGTAGCTTGTCTATGTCGGGCTCAGCTTGTTGGGCCGCAGCCATAGCGGTTAGATCAATGTTTGTGCCAGGCGATAAGCTGATCTGCTGAATGCGTGAAAGCGCATCCGCAACGGGATTGAGAGCACCTGAGACATGTCGTACGTCTGTCGTAAACTGAGAAACGTAGTCTAGGTGTCTAGTTTCCCGCGGCGAATACTTGTCCGTTGCGCCATTGATTGCGTAGATCAATGGCTTGTGGTCGGTGAAGACTGTAAAATTTCGACCTTCGAGATAATGACGGAAATGTCGGATACCTAGGTAGATAGCTAACAGTTCCCTACCGATGGTGCTGTAAAGCGATTTGGCGGGTTTTAAACGTTTCGAGAAGAAACCTAGAGGTATCCAGCGATGGTCGATGAGTCGTTGAAGAACTGCACCGACGGCAGTGTCGGATGCGTCAGTTGTCAAGGCGAGCGGTGCAGACGTGTCTGGATAAGCGAGAAGCGTTATGTTGGAGATAAGCGTCTTTGAGCTTCTCAAAAGCCAGTCTAGCGTCGTCTGCACAATGAAATCCGTTGTTTACTGCGGAGCAAGTCAGTCATTGGTTGAACACTACTCGCGCAGTTAGGTACAAAGCGTCTGTAATAGTTGACCAGGCCAAGGAATCGGCGTAACTGTTTGAAGGAACTGGGAGCAGGATAGTCCTTCAGTGCCTGGATTTTGGCTGGCAGCGCTTCCATGACAGCGGCAGATATGCGATGGCCAAGAAAGTCGATTGGACTTTGGCCAAGATCGCATTTACGGGGTTGACAGTAACCCTATGCTGTGTTAAGCGTTGAAACAGAACGTCGATGTGATGAAGATGTTCCTCGTTAGAAGAGCTCGCGATGAGGATGTCAGCTAAATAAGGGTAAACGCCTTCGAGTCCTCGCGTTACCTCATGAATAAAACGCTGAAAACTTTGGGCAGTGTTGCTGAGGCCGAAAGGCATGCTGAGGTACCCGAATATGCCGAATGGCGTGGTGACTGCTGTTTTAGCAATGTCCTCTGGCGCCACAGGTATCTGAGGGTAGGCGCGAACTAGGTCGATTTTGCTAAAGCTAGACTTACCAGCTAGAGCTGAGGATAAGTCGTGTGTGTGTGGAATGGGGTGTTTATCCGGGATGGTAACTTTGTTAAGTGCCCTGTAGTCACCACAGGGGCGCCAGTCACCGGATTTCTTCAGCACCATGTGCAATGGTGATGCCCATGGACTTTTGGACGGGCGGATGATTCCCAGTTCTAGCACTTGCTCGAATTCCGCTTTAAAAGCTCTGAGCTTGTCCGCGGCTAGTCGGCGAGGGCGGGACGAAACAAGTGGGTCCTTAGTGCAAATGTAATGCATGACCTTTGATGTCACAGGAGGCAAGTCGTTCAGGATGCGAACGAGGTTAGGATGCATGTTGTAAAGTTCTAGAAAAGGCTGTGAAGCTTGAGGTGGGACACGAATGGGAGTGAAAGCAGCTACGTTGAAGCTAGTCCCGATAAAACTGAGTCGTGTCCTAGAGTCAATAAGCTTCTTCCTTATAGCGTCGAGGATGAGGTTTGAAGCATTGGAGGAAGTCTATGCCCATGATGGCGAAAGGCACAGCAGCGATTATGAAAGGCCAGCGAAAGGTTCGCCGGAGGCATAAATTGAGCGTTAGCAGCTTTTCGCCGAAAATTACGATTGGTGTGCCATTGACGGCGTGCAGCTTGGTCGGCGATGGTGAGACGACCTCATCTAGGCTACGGGGTATAACACTAACTTTGGCACCAGTGTCGACTAGAAACTCGGTGCCGGAAGTTAAATCCCTAGCACGGATGAGGCGACTTTGGTGTGGGCCGGTCGTGTCCGTCGCCGTTACGGACCGGCCGAGAATTTTCCCTGCTTCTCGGCGAAGTTGCAAGGTTTGACACATTTACAAGCTGCGGTACCAAAACCTTGATGGTACCAACAGCTGGCCTGCCTGTTGCCAGACTTAGAACGCTTGCAGGGCGTTCTGATCGGCTATGACGAGGAGGGTTCACAGTAAACTGTTGAACCAGGCGACTAAGTGTTGCAACTTGTGTTTGCAGGGCTTCTATAGTTGACTGTAAGTCAGTGATAGAAGTGCCCTGGGACGCGGCGGCATTCATCTTGCTGGCGCTGGCTTGTAGCTGTGAAGGTTCAATAACTCGATCCGCTAAATCTACTAGTTGAGTGAGCGAAACGGAGCTCACTGTAGCGAAAATTGCTTGCGTGTTTTCCAATAGCCGCTGTAGCCATAGTTCGCGAAGTAATGTCTTGTCCATGGTTGAGGAACCAAGAAGTTGCTGCATCTCTTGTAGCAGGATTGAGGGCAGTTGGTCGCCCAGCTGCAAATCCCTGAAAAACTGCTGCAGGCGAACTTTCTCAGAGGGCATAACACGCTTAATCGTGGCCTCCTTGAGAGCCTGATAGTTGTTTTCGGTCTGAAAAGTGATGACGTCACGAACCTGCATTGATATCTGCTTGGAGAGATAGGACAGGGGGCTTGCAATACTTCGCGAAGTCGGAAGTTATTCTGTGGTTAAAAAACTCAGCCTCAAGAAGAGCGAACCACAAAAGAGGATCTATGTCCCAATATGGGGGTACAGAGAGAGATACAACGCTTAGCAGAGACTCTACCTTAGAGTCTACAGAATCCATGGCTTAAAAATGACGCAAAATATAGGCTACCGTATGTAAAAATGAACCGCAAAATATGAAAAATAAATGGAACGCGCTCACCGGAGTAAAGTCCCAAATATCCGGCGTTGAGATTGTTCCGGATTCAGGGTCACCAATTTAGAGGGTCGTCTGTACCGGGAGCCAAGAGAGCGATTCGAGAAGACAGATCGCGTTGCAGGGAAACTTTTATAGATCCCCTGTTATCTAGCAATAAAATAACGACACTGTGTACGCTCTAGCTAAAGGAACGGAGCAAGCACAGCACACAGAGCAGTTGCGAGTTTCAACCGAAACGAGCGTCAAGCAAAAATGGCGATGAGCAAGTCAAGCATTCGAACTCAGCAAGCAGTTCAACAAGCCACACCGGTTGCCTAAGTGTACATTGAAATAATTTTAATTAGAATTTTACACAGACACCGGGGAATCTCCAGACTGCTACAAACCAGTGGGATATGGTTGTTTACCCGCCATTACGCATAACGCATGGTAGGCTTTGGAGTCAGCTAAAAGATACATAACACACGGGTGACCAAGATAAGAAAAGTGGTGCTCCAGCCAGCCAGTGTGACAGGGCCTCTGTCTTTGGTTAGCTATCGTGCCAGTGAAATGGAATCTGAAAATGCGAATCTGGAAATGCCAAAGCAGTTAAAGAAGAGGATCTAGTTTTCATTATCCCTGTCTACTAGTGTTGCCAATAGTGCAAGACATATGTGTACCAGGTAAAGCTGCGTATATGGGGCCAAGATTGGACAAGTGGAGAGCAAAATGTATGCTCCTTTGGCCTAGATCTTTTAAAGTGCTCTCTGTCAACGCTGACGTTACTACACTTGAGTTTAACTGCAAAGCGCATTAACGCTTTGCTGTCCTCCTGGGCTGTGAGGACTACACGAAGTAGTCGGTGTCGCGGATTTGGCGTAGCAACAGGGACGTTCCTTAATGTGGTTAGTTTCTTGATAGTGACTCCAAAGAAACCAGGTGCACGCATCTCGTTGACGCAGAGCATGAACCACTGGAGGACATCCAGCAAGAATTACTTGGGAAGAACTGCCGTGTATTCAGCAACGTTACGAAAGATAACAGTAATTGCAGTAAAAGAAGCACCTCGAAGTGGCGTGTTTACTCCACGAGCCTTCGACGCGACCGCTGCTTCGACCGGTTTGGCAGACGACACGGCGCATTTCTTCGCCAGGTGCGCTGGATTACTGGAGGTTGAGGCTTTATGTTCGACCTCCAAATCCCTCACCGGCCTAGTCTTTTAAGCGCTTCTGGGTGTGACCGAAGTCGACACGTCGCGTTGCTTCGCCAATGGAACTGGGGTGATAAAAGTTGGAACTTAGTGTTCCACCTCCAATACCATAATGCTTTCAATACCTTCAGGCATTGTAGGAGCCTTACGTGCATACCTAGCCCTCTTCCTCTTGCTCTTATTGGGCACAGAGGCTATAAATTTGGTCTCGCTTTGGACGGCTTCCGGTACGACATCAGAGGCCTCTTTCCAGGCACTCTGGACCGCTGGGACACGCGACAAGGTAGCAATCACCTTAGTCGGATTTTTTCGACAACAATTGAGGTCAGATTCCTGTCTTCCCCCATTAGCCGACATCAAGGTTCC